>JAIUZE010066614.1:0-42539 GCA_022085475.1 Heliosperma pusillum | reverse complement strand
AATCCGAATCATCATGTTTATTCAAAGACTCGGGGAAGACACTCTTAGGCAACCGAATATGCTCACTAGGGCTTGCATCTCACCGTTAGCGGTATAAGATTGATAAGATTGAGACTCGACAGACAAACCAAGTCAAGTCATGCGATGATCACAATAAATCCAACATTTTATCATCCATTCACGAACCAAGACAATGACCGTGCCCAATCATGCAATGACCATGAACAATATCATTAAATCACGCATTCAAAGACGACACAAGACGACATCTCTCACGGAAAATGAAACGCACTAGCACCGTGTACATTGCAAGTATGATTAACAGGCATCCACGGGATAAACATTTCCCTGAACGCATACACGATCAACATTTCGTATATGTTCACTAATTTCCTCCGGTAGGACGACGATAATAAATATCCGGTCCTAGTCTAAATCTGGCCAGAATCCCGGAATCGCATTTTCCAGTTCGACATGCGATAAACGTTTCGCATCCAAGACTCGGTCAATCATATGACGCCGAGTACCCCAAATTCGGTAGCAAAATTCACGAAAGAGGCGGAAAAGAGCTTGAGCCACATAACAAGCGGTACGCTACATGCAAATAACACCACCTCGCAAGTACACAACATTTGACGGCCGGGTCGATCAACGCATTGCGTTTAACTCCCAACAACGTCGTCGTATGCCCACTACACATGCAATTAAGCAGTAGGATACCTCTCCGTTCCGGCATTCCAGCCTTACGAACGGGAAGGTAGCCAAGGGATTGAGAATACAAAGCACAAGACAAAATAGTGCTCAAACCGTATCATTTGTAAAAACTGACTCAAAGTGGAAACATACCAAAAACCGTCACGAAACATGTGATACAAGCGAGTGAAATATCATATATTCAACACATTCATATTATAAGTCACTACGTAAAATTATACGTTAAATGAACCATCGGAAGTATTATAAATGAAAACCGTAACAAAAATCATAAACATCTTCCAGCAGGAGCCAGCCGGTCAGGCTGACCGGCTGCCGGTCCACCGGCTTATGCCACAAGTCAATACGAAAATCAACATGAAACATCAGTGTGTCCCAGCCGGTCAGGTCGACCGGCTGGGACCAAAGGGTCAATTGAAAAACAAAGGAAGAAGGGGGTGTCTAAGCCGGTGGTCTGACCGGCTGCCGGTCGACCGGCTGAGCCCCAAGTCATTTTCCAAAATCACGTAAAAATGTCAAAATATACAGCAGGTGCCCCAGCCGGTGGTCTGACCGGCTGCCGGTCGACCGGCTGGGGTCCATTTCATACGAAAATCCCATTTTTGCCTAAGGAACCAATTTCAGTTATCATCCAATATTATCATAAATCATCAAAACTCATATGAAATCTCAACATACAACATATATCATCATCAACACACTTACCAAGCTCACTAACCATATTCTAAATACGGTTTCTAGCATAGATAACATATAAAACACGTAAATGATACCGAGTAACCCTTCACCGTTACCTTTAAGCGTCTCTACTAATCGTCAAGCTCCTCTTCAATAAGGTAATAGTCTTTGTCGGGATCTTGGAGGTCTCCACCTACATAAAGATCATAAAATATGAATGAAATTCATCTTGAGAAAGACGGAAAGATTGAAAAGCGAGAAAGACGGTGATTTTAATATCTATACGGATAGAGGAAGGTACGGGGAGAAGAATGAGACGAACTTACGTGAATTCTATCGAGTAATGAATGAGCTAGGACGAATCAAAGATCGAAAAACAATAGGGAGGCAAGGGTTTGATCTTTCTTAGAGAGGAAGAAATGTGTTTGTTTGATTTTGAGTAGGAAAAATAGGTTAAGGAGTATGAGTATAAGTAAGGAAAAGTCAACCAAAAGTCAAACTCGCCTTAAGACGGGATTCCCATGGAATCTCGCGGAAATTCCAAATACGAACTCGGAAATACTAAATTCGACTCGAAACTTAAAATTATAAATTAAAACTTAAATTTGCTGAAAAGATTTCGTAAAATATTTCCACTAGAAAAATAGGGTACATTTCCGGGTGTTACAATCACCCCACCTTTTAAAAAGTTTCGCCCTCGAAACTTGAGGAAAAATAAAAATTACCTTACTCGAAAAGACTCGGATATTTACTACGCATAGCAGCTTCGGTTTCCCAAGTCTCTTCTTCGACATTAGCACTTCTCCACAAGATTTTCACCAAAGGAACTACTTTACTTCTCAACTTCCTATCCTTACGATCTAGGATGCGGATCGGCTTCTCTTCAAAGGATAAATTCGGTTCAAGCTCGGGCAATTCCTTTTGAAATACATGGCTTGGATCACTAACATACTTTCTCAATTGAGAAACATGGAAAACATCATGAACCTTAGCCAAATTCGGCGGCAAATCCAACTTATAAGCAACGGCACCAATCCTTTACAATATCAAAGGGTCCAATGTATTTCGGGCTCAATTTACCCTTAACACCAAACCGTTTAACACCCTTCATTGGAGATACCTTCAAGAATACTTTATCACCCACCTCAAATTCTAAAGGCCTTCTTCGGATATCGGCATAAGACTTTTGACGGTCTTGAGCGGCTTTCATTCTATCACGAATGACCTTCACATTATCAATGTTCTCAACAAGAACATCGGGGCCTAAATCACGATTGTCACTCAATTGATTCCAACATATAGGACTCCGCCATTTCCTTCCATAAAGAGCTTCGTATGGAGCCATCTTGATAGATGCATGATAACTATTGTTGTAAGAAAACTCCACCAACGGTAGACTCTTTTCCCAACTAGACTGAAAGTCAAGAGCACAAGCCCTAAGCAAGTCTTCTAAAGTCTGAATAGTCCTCTCAGTCTGACCATCCGTAGCGGCATGAAATGCAGTACTCATCAACAACTTACTACCCATGGCTTCTTGCAACGCTTTCCAAAATCTCGAACAGAATCTCGGATCTCGGTCGGATATAATCTCCAAAGGAACGCCATGGTATCTAACAATTTCATCAACATAAGCCTTTGCTAAACGATCCAAATTCCAAGTTTCTTTGATCGGAATAAATCTAGCACACTTGGTCAATCGATCAACAACAACCCAAACGGCATCTTTACCTCCAACGGTCTCGGCAAAGCCATAACAAAATCCATAGAAATAGATTCCCACTTCCATAGCGGAATATCCAACGGTTGTAGCAATCCACCGGGTCTCTTGTGTTCAATCTTCACTTGTTGGCAAGTCAAACATCTTCCAACATAAGAAACAACATCACCCTTTAAGTTCGGCCACCAAAACTGCAGCTTCAAATCTTTGTACATCTTATCACCACCGGGGTGAATAGAATAAGGGGAAAGATGAGCTTCATCAAGAACGCGCTTCCTCAAATTAAGAGCATTAGGAACAAATAAACGACCATGGAAACGAAGAACACCTTCATTATCAAACTTTTATCAGTTTATGTGTAACTTTTATTAGTTTCTGTGTAACTGATATCTGTTTATGTGTAACTTTGGTCAGTTTTTGTGTAACTTTGTTCAGTTTTTGTGTAACTTTGGTCAGTTTTGTGTGTAACTTTAGTTAAAGGCGGCCCCCACCAATAACAACACCACCAACAGCCACCCCATCAATGAAGCCCACAAACCGCCACCGCCACCACAGTCACCAAACCGCATGCTCTTTAACCCAACACCACCAACAACCACTCCACCATCAAAAATATACAAAAAAAAAAACATATCTAAAAAAAAATTGAGCAGGTGGAGGAAGAGGAGCTGGTGAGTGGAGGAAGGGAGGAGGAGAGCCGTGGGAGGAGGAGGAGGGACGTGGAGGAGGAGGAGCGCGGGAGGAGGAACGCCGTGGAGGAGGAGGAGGACGGCCGCGGGAGACGGAGGAGCAGGCAGGAGGCGTGGTGGAGGAGGGAGGCCGATCGAGGTGGCTGACGGGGAGAGGGACGCCGAGGAGGCCGACAGGAGAGGGAGGTGAACGAGGAGGCTGGTTGAGGAGGAGTGTATGAGGGAGGCTGAGGGACGTGGTGGTAGTGGTGAGCTTGGTGGTGGTGGGTTTAAATCTGAAATTGTAGAGAGATGAGAGAAAAAGAGAGAAGTGAGAGAAAAAGTGGGTAGGTTTTGTTGAAGTGATTAGGGTTTGTTTGTGTTTTGGATGGTTTTATATCATCCCTTGTTTTTTGTTTTAATCTTGACCCTTCATTTGTTAAATCTAATGGTTTAGATAAGGACTTAAGGACTCACCTAAATAAAGGGACTTACCTGAACCTGACTCTATATATATATATATATATATATAATTAGGATCATGTGAGTCCACCCTATCTTTTTGAGTCCGTGAGTCCAGGATACAATATCACAAGTTATACTAAACAGTATCACAGGATATACTGTACAATATCACACGAATGTACTACTTTTTCGCGCACTATTAGTAACTTTTTTTCTAATAATTTTTTTCACTCCAATTGATTACACTATCGAAACTCCGACAAAACCATCATTCTCTCGCCCTTTCATGCCGGAAAGTCACTAATAAGTGTGTTTCACCGAAATTTATTGTCTACAACTTCTTTTATCGTATTTCCTCTCTACTAAGTATCTTTGCCTCCAACATTTTTCGTCATAGCCGACGAGAACACCCCTAATTTATTGACGACAATGCCAAATTTTGTTGTGATTGGGGGTGGTGTGAGCTCCGAGTAAGAGTAATTTGTATTGGTGGAGGAATATGAAGATTTAAAAGAAAACATGGGATAAATAATGATGCCGGATAAATGTTTGCTTGTGTCATCTAGGTGCTTAGATATGTCGTCGTTATTGGTGGGTGGGTGGTCGTCGTCAACGGCGAGTAGTATGACATAAATTTTTTTAACCCTTTTGTGTTGTTTTTTTTTCGTGATACTGTTTAGTATAACCAGTGAAATTGTTTTGTGTAATCCGTGATATTGTATAGCTGGAATCACGGACACAAATATTTAGGTGGACTCACCGGATCTTGCCTCTATATATATATATATATATATATATATATATATATATATATAGAATTACCGTTCGATAAAATCTGTCAGACCGGTGTACTCGGTCGAGTGCACAAAAACTCGATCGAGTACACTGCACTCGGTTGAGTACTCACCATACTCGGTCGAGTGCCACCCAGGTAGAAGATTGCCTAGGCACAGACTCGATTACTCTGTCGAATACAACCTACTCGGCAGTGTAAAAACACCCACTCGGTCGAGTGACCCCTACTCGAGCGAGTACAAGACTAAGCGAAATACGGATTATTACAGGTGGTCAAGCTTTATGAGCAATTTTAAGGATGAGTTTATCCCGTAGCATATTAGGAGCCGATTGAGGACGAAGTTTGGCACCTTTAAGATGATGCAGGGTATCTTGGTGGATGAGTATTACACCAAGTTTATGGAACTCGCTAATCATATGGATGATATGCACATAATTGATTCCGTAATGGCGGTGTGATTTGAGAAGGGACTAAGCATTGATATAATGAAGAGGATGACTTCTAGTACCCTCACGGATGTGAAGGAGGTTTACACCCGCACGTGAAATGCGGGGTGAATCGTTTCCATGACTAAAGATCTAGAAGAAGAAACAAGTGTTGGAAAGAGGAAGGCCAAGAGTGATGGAGGAGGATCAAGTTTCAAGAAGGGAGGCTTCCCTCAAAGCTAGACCTTCTCATGTATTGGCTATAGAGGGCGAACTCGCTTTGGTGGTGGATCCTACCGAAGTGCTCCTATGCCGGTGGGGATCCAATGCTACGGGTGTGGCGGCTTTGGCCACAATAAGCAAGTGTTCACAAGTGGTGCGAATTCCATGAGGACATATTCATTCAACCAAGAAAGTTCATATCGCAGTGGAGGGGAAGGAGGAAGAGGAAACCAACAAAGTGGAATTGGAATTCTCAAGGAAAATAATTCTATCAAGGGAACTTCAACTGGCCTAGTTCTTTCAACCGTCCTACTTAAGGTGGAGCGAGAAGACCCGAGGCTAGTGCTTCCGCTATCATAGTCTAAGGAGGGCCAAAGCAAAATGGGAGGTTTTTCATGATGAACAAGGAAGAGGCGGTTGAGGATTCCTAAGTTGTTACCGGTACATTTCTTATTAATGGTTGTAATTCGTTCATTTTATTTTAATCAAGGGCCACCCATTCTTTTGTGGCCAAGAACCATGTTGCGACCCTAGGATTTGGGGATGAAGAAATTATTCATGATGAGGTATTCATTACGTTGGGTGAGTCTTCAACTTGTAGGAAAGTGTATAGAAGTGTATCTTTGATTATTAGGGGTGTCAATTTTCCTATTAATTTACTAGATTTTCTTTTAAATCGGTTTGAGACCATCATAGGGATAGATTGGTTGGGTGAGTAAAAGGCTTCAATTGGTTGTGACCTTTGGAAAGTTACTCTTAAGGGACCAAAGGTGGTACGAGTATCTTACAAAGCTGTTATTGTTAAACCTCGAGTCAAGCTCATAGCGGCTATGACTCTCAAGCGTCTTTTGAGGAAAGGGTACCCTTTAGTGTTGTGTCATGTCCGTGAAAATAGTGTAAATGATCTTGTGCCAGGCGATATTCCTATTGTTTAGGAGTTCGTCAATGTCTTTCCGAAGTAGATTCCGGGGCACTTCCTAATATGGATGTTGACTCCGGGATTTATTTGAAGTCGGGAACGAGGCTTATATCCAAGGTGTCGTACCGTGTGGGACCGAAGGAGTTGGAGGAATTGAAAAAAGCAATTGGTGGAATTACTAGAGAAGGGCTAGGTGAAGCCGTGTGTGTCTCCTTGGGGTGCACCAATGTTGTTTGGGAAGATGAAGGATGGTAGTATGCGGTTATGCGTAGACTATCGAGAGCTCAATCGCGTGACGGCGAAGAATTGGTATCTCTAAATTCGATGATTTGATCGACTAATTAAATGGAGCGATTGTCTTCTCCAAGATCGACCTTCGATCGGGTTATCTTCAACTACGAATTTAGAGATTAGGACATTCCGAAGACGAAATTCCGGACCCGCTATGGCCATTATGAGTTCATTGTGATACCTTTTGCTCTTACAAATGCCCCTGCTGTTTTCATGGAATTGATGAAACGTGTCTTTAGTCCCTACCTTCACCAGTTTGTAGTGGTGTTCATTGATGATATCCTCGTCTATTCGAAGACCCGGGAAGAGCATGTAGAGTATTTCGGGATAGTGTTGCACACTCTGAGAGATAATCAGTTATATAGTAAACTATCTAAGTGCGAGTTTTGGCTTGAGAAGTTTGCTTTAATTGGTCGTTTGGTGTCAAAGAAGGGAGATTCTGTTGATTCAAGTAAGATAGAAGCCGTTTCTAAGTGGGTTGCGCCGAAGAATGTGGCAGAGATCTGGAGTTTCCTTGGGCTAGCGGGGTATTATAGGATATTTGTGAAGAACTCCTCCAACATTAAAAGACCTATGACGACATTGATGGGGAAGGAGAATCGTTTCAATCGGATGCGGGGTGCGAGTACGCGTTACTTACTCTCAAGGAGCGTTTGACCACGCCCCAGGTGCTTGCGTTGCCGGATGGGAGTGAGGATTTTTAGATTTATACCGATGCTTCTAAGTATGGTCTTAAGTGTGTGCTTCAACAAAGAGGGAATGTGATCTCTTATGCTTCTCATCAACTAAAGCCTTGTGAAAAAAATTATCCTTCCCATGATTTGGAGCTGGGAGCGGTGGTATTTGCATTGAAGATTTGGCGTCATTTTTTGTATGGGGCGACCTTTAAGGTATTTTCAGATCATAAGATCCTTAAGTATATTTTCACCCAAAAGAAGCTGAATATGCGTCAAAGGAGGTAGATTGAGCTTATTGATGATTACGATATGGAGATTGTCTAACTTGAAGGAAGGGCGAATGTGGTAGCGAATTCCTTGAGTCGGAAGTCGGTGCATTCCTTATGCACGGCGTTATCTTTGATGAGGTTGAGATAGGAGGTGAAGGAGATGAGGATTTTCATTATTAAGAAAGGTGGAGAGATACGTGATTTTTGATTGAGAAATAGTTTTATGAGGGAATTCGAGCCAAGCTATTTCTTGATCCAAGGATAGTTGGGTGGAAGGAGGATGTTGAGAAGGGAGAAGCCTCTAAGTTCCAGATCCATGACGATGGAAGATTTCGATTTGATTTTAGATGGTGTCTACCTAATAATATTGAGTGAAGGAAAAGATTTTGAGGGAGACTCATTACTCGTTGTACTCCATTCACCCAGGGGGTGACAAGCTTTATAAGGATATGAATAATACCTTTTGGTGGCCGATTATGAAGAAGGAGGTAGCGAAGTTTGTGGTAATGTCTCTTACATGTCAAAAAGTGAATATCAAGCATAGAAAACCACAAGGTAAAGTTCAATCGCTAAATGTGCCGGAGTTTAAGTGGGATGCTATATCGATGGATTTCGTTGTTGGTTTGCCAAAGACCTCAAAGGGGAATAATAAGATTTGGGTCATCGTCGATCGATTGACTAAGTCCGCACATTTTGTACCGCAGAAGGATATATACATAGAGTAAAGTAGAGCTAGCAAATGCTTATCGTCGCCATATCCTCAAGCTTTATGGAGTTCTGAAAGATATTGTTTCCGATCGAGATGCAAGGTTTATTTCCAGGTTTTGGCAAGAGTTTCAAGACTCTTTGGGTACAAAGTTGAAGATGAGCACGGCGTTTCATCCAGCTACGGATGGGCAGAGAAAGCGAACTATTCAGACTTTGGAGGACCTTCTTCGTTCTTGTGCCTTAGAGTTTGGAGAATCGTGGGAGGATCGGCTAGACTTGATGGAATTCTCATATAATAATAGTTTTCATGCTAGCATTGGCATGGCTCCGTTTGAGGCTTTATATGGGAGGAAATGTAAGAGCCCAATATGTTGGGATAATATTTCCGAAAGGTGGAGTTAGGCCCAAAAATGATCAAGGACATAGTTGAACAAGTTAAGGTGATGCGATTGAAGATGAAGGCGGCTAAAGACCTGCAAAAGATTTATGCCGATCTTCGACGCCGGAATATCGAGTTCGAAGTTGGTGATAAGGTGTTGTTGAAAGTATCGTCGATGAGACGAGTAATGAGGTTTGGGAAGAGAGGCAAGTTAAACCCAAAGTATATTGGTCCTTTCAAAATTCTAGATCGTGGGGGGGGGGAGATTGCCTATTGTCTTGAACTCCCCATAGCATCGGAAAAGTTCCATAATGTTTTTCCGTCTCTCAATTGAGGAAGTACGTGAACGACCCGTCTCATGTGCTCGTTGCCCGATTTATTGAGGTTGATGAAGCCCCCACCTATGAGGAGGTTCCTAAAGAGATTATGATTATAAAGTCCAAAAGTCTCGACGAGGAGCGACAAGGCTTTTGAAGGTGCTGTGGTCAAACCATAGTGTGGAAGAAGCTACTTGGTAGACCGAAGATTCGATGAGGGAGCGGTATCCTCACATTTTCGAGGTATGTTCAGTTATGGGATCGTAACCTTTGTTTTAAGGGGGGAGGGGGAGTAAGATAGTTTGTTTTATTGCTTAAATTTTGTTTTAGCTTCTATATCGTTCGCTCTCTTAATTAGAATTGTCGCTACTGATGCGTGTATTTTATATGGACTTTTTAGTCCATTTATGCACGCATTTCTATGTCATTTAGGTGATATTATGTCACCATTTGCCCCTATTTGGCTACTTTGTACTTTCATTACCATTTTGTAGGTACAAGCTGCGTAGTAGCAGAAACCGAGTCGAAACAGTCCATTTTGCATGCATTTAGGAGAATGGAAGGGACGGAACAGAAGCTCTTGCATGGGAAAGCGTGAGACCGCTCACAATCAAGCCCAAAGTCATGACTCACACTATGTGCTATGCGAGAAGACCTCGATCGACTATACCTTTGATCGAACGAGGAGGGTTGAAGTAAGGAAGACCTCGATCGAGCTATACCTTTGCTCGATCAAGTGGCAGCTGCTGAAGAGTTGGTCGATCGAGTGGATGAAGTACTCGATCGACTGATTTCCTCAAATAAAAACCTCGATCGAAGGGTATTTTCCCTCGATCGAGTGGAACCTATCATGGGCCTTAAGTCCGTAGACTAATTAGGGTTTAGAGTCGTGATTAAGCATTATATAAGACTCTTATTATTCATTATCGATTAGCAGACACTTAGCTGAAAACATTAGTTTCTGAACTTTATTAATCTTTAGTTTACATTCGGGTTTTTATCGACGTGGATTTGTTCTTTACGCCGGATTGCTAAGATTGTAAACTCTTTTCTCTCTTTTATACTTAACCTTTGTTTTAGTCTTAATTACTGTTTACCTTTCTTAATTGCTGCGTTACTGTTTTTATGCTTGTTAATTACGATTATATCATGTCTAGTGTCATATATTCAATCGTCTTTATTAGCATCGTTAATAGTATGAGTAGCTAATTCCCTTGTATGTTAGGATGAGGAAAAATGTAGTAGAAGCATGATAGGGTAGAGTATTTTAGTTAGTCTTGAATTTGAGAATCGATCTAAGCAATATAATTGAGGTTAGCCGAATGAGTGCACGCAGGAGACTAGCTAGGTAGTTAACCCCGACCTGGATCGAGAGATTGGAAGGGAAAGGCTTGCTTAGAATTGATAGGTGACTCCTAAGAGGACGAGAGTTAATTAGGAAAATCCCTAGGGTGGTTTGAGACCGAGAGGAGAAAACCATTGCCCTTCTCATTGATAGATTGACTGACTTAGTTGACCCACAGATGTCGATATTGCAGTGGACCGAATCCTAGCATATTTTGTTGGAGTAGGTGTCCTCCACAATAGTGCGCCACATAATAAATCTTATTAAGGAATATAATTGGGATATTTATTGACTAAATATATGATTAGTCAGTTGATTAACGTAAATCAATAACGGTTGGCTGACTAGAGTTTTCACGTTATTGTCGTTTGACGGCGGTGATCAACTGATCCCTTTCGGTCACACCTAAAGGATGAAATCCAAATAGTAACTAATTATTTGTATACGATACAGTTAATTAGTACATTACATATATTCGATATGTACGAGAGTTAATTATTAGAAATTGAGTTAAGAACTCAAATTCGATTAACTTATTTTTCAATTATGCGATAATTGACTAATAAATTTATATCTTATTTTAATACGATTAAATAAGATTTAACTTAGTAATTAATCGTTAAATTACTAAATTAGTTGAGGTTTTGAGATAGAGGTAATTAGTTAATTATATTTACCAAGAGTTGTAAAATAAATTAACTAAGCATTGTGGGACCCATTATATATTGATATAATGGTAAAATATTACTTAAAATGTTAAGTACATATTATTTATTTAATTGAGTCATATAATTGTTATATGATCAAATTAACACTTAATTATACAAGATAATTAACCATATGATCAATAAGTATTTGTGAGACAAATATCAAAAATCAAAATGGATCAAACTAGGCCATAATGACCGGTTACATTGTAGTTACAAGGTGATGATTGTTGTTCTTGTTTATACTCTTTAGTTACTAATTGAAAGTGACATAACAAGTAGTATACAATCATCACTTATACTACAACACTCCACTCTAATGCATGTGATCAAATTGAACAAAATAATAGTCATTTTTGGACTAAATGGTCCGGCCATTTTGGCTATATAATGAACAAATGTTGTTCATTATTCTACTACTTCATTTTGTGCAATTGTTATACTTCTTTCTAAAATTCTTCCTCTCACTAAAAACTCTCAAAAACTAATATTTACTAAGTATTACTAGTGTAGTAATATAGTAATAATATTAGTAGTATAATATCTATCTTATTATCTAGTTAATAATAAGGGTAGATTATTTGGGTTTATCTTGGTGCAACTTAGAGGAGATCTTCTACTTTGGAGATTGTTTGTGTTCATCCATATTATTAGCTCAAGAACAACAAGAAGGAGTTTTTGTTGTGCCCTTATATTTTCCATATCAATGTGAGGAAATTTCTTCTCTTATATAAATGTCTTTATATTTGCATGCATGTTACATAGATCATTAAATACTAAATTAACAAGTAATTTAGAAACTAATTAGAGGAGTCTAATGAAGGTCTATGGACTTTCATATTCTTCCTTTATCTGATTTATTTCATATTAATTTCTACTTTTATTTCTCTTCCTTTAATCTTATTTAGTTTAGTTTAAAACCAATTCAAAACCCCTAGATTGTGACTGGCAGATTTAGATTACAGTTAGTTAATTTCCTCCCTGTGGAGATCGACCCTACTTCCGCTATCTTCTTAGTTAGTAGACTTAGGCTTTTATTTTTGGTGTATAACGACACGCATCAAATTTTGGCGCCGTTGCTGGGGAGGCAATTTAATTTTTTATTTATTTATTTCTGTCTCGTCTTAAGGAATTTCTAATTCCTTAAGACTGTTCTTATTTTTCTCTCTATAGTTGTGTATGCGCAGGTCCCAAAGGCTCGAATTAGTGGAAGCTGATCCGGAGCCTGAAAGAACCTTCGTACGCAGAAAGAGAGGGTTAGATAAGACTGTTCAGGAGGAAGACTTGAGTACTTCTGAATCCGTCTTCGACAGTTTCATTTTCGAGGAAGATTCGACTGTTGAGACTACCATACCAGCAAAGATGCCTAACATTGCTAGTCACTCTGAGCTCACCGCTGCATGTATACCCCAAGGATTCAAACTTACAACGGACGAAGATGGAACCTCTTTCGATCTTCGTCCGTCTTATATCAAGCTTGTCCAGCAGGATAAGTATAGGGGTGTGGCTGGGGAAGATCCGAGGAAGCATATGGAGACCTTTGCTGATTACTGTTCTTCTATTCCGGTTTCTAAAGGGGTGACAGCAGACAAGATCAAGGAGTTCTTGTTCCCTTTTTCCCTTACCGACTATGCTAAAGACTGGTGGAAGAACCTGAATAGAGAAGAACTGGGTATTACCGATTGGACCACACTTGCACTGGCCTTCTACAAGAAGTATTTTCCACCACAGAGGAAAAATGCCTTGAAGGGTCAGATTACGAATTTCAAGCAAACGGTTCATGAAAATCTCTATGAGTCCTGGGATCGATTTAAGACGCTTGTGAGGTATGTCCCTCACCATGGGTTCGAACAGTGGTTTCTATGCAACCAGTTTTACAACGGGTTGTATGATGATCATCGAGCTATTCTAGATGCCGCGTCAAACGGGAGATTCCAGAAGGAGATAGATGATGATAAGGGTTGGAAATTGATAGAGGAGATGGCAACCCATTGTGCTGAATATGGTAATCCGCAAAGTGGTATACGGACAGTAGCTAGTGTTGATTCTGACGGTCTGGATGCTAAATTTATAAACTGAATGCCAGACTTGACAAATGGGAGAAGCAAGCTGCAGATAACCAGCAGACGGTTCATTTGCTGCAGCGAGATGATGTGAGTACTTGTGAAAGGTGTGGCGAAACTGGTCACACGGCTGTAGATTGTTTTACAGAAAAGGAGCAAGTTTGTTCCTTTCAACATTACCGTCAAGGGGGTGGGTACTATAATCAGGGGAATATCCATCCCAATTTGAGATGGACAAGCCAAAATGTCCTAAATCCTACTCCTCCACCACAGCAGCCGACGTATCAACCGCCGCACAAACAAGGATTCCAAAAAATCCAGTCTTTACAGCAAGCTAGTTCCTCATCTGGAAAAATTTCAGAAGTCGGAGAGCTAAAGTCAATGATACAAGCTTTAGCTATCCAATTGAGCAAATCTGATCAAGCGACGAATGCTACCATTAAGCTTTTGGAGTCGCAGATTGCTCAATTGGCGGGAGCTAGATCGACTAGGCAACCTGGCCAGTTACCGTCTCAGACTGATAAAAACAAGGAAACACTGAACATGATTACTCTGAGAAGCGGTCTCGCTTATGACAGTCCTGCTGGTACCATTGCTGATATCTATGGTGCGCATCCCAAAGTTTCGAAGGCTGATGCTGATGTTGTGGTCGGTCGAGGAGTTTCTTCTACTCTATCGAATGAATTGAAGGAAAAGTCACTCGATCGAGTAGTTATTGTTGGTCGATCGAGCGAATCAGAAAACCAGTTGGTCGATCGAGAGGGTTCAGTTGCTCGATCGAGTGTTCTGATTGATAATACTGCTCGATCGAGCAGTTTGAGTTCTAAAAAGGATCGATCGAGCGACATGGATACTCGATCAATGGGTCCTAATGAGCGTGAAGCTCGATCAAAGGGGTTAAGCAAGCGGATGATTAACAATGCTATTGTCAAGGATATGCAACGTGGATCACCTGACGTTCCAGTTCCGTTTCCCGGTCGGTTGAAGAAAGCTAAGTACGAGAAGGAATTTGTTCGGTTCGCTGACATTGTACGCGATCTTAAGGTGAATGTCCCTTTTGCAGATCTTTTATTAAAGGTACCCTCTTACCTGAAATTTATGCGTGAAATTCTTTTACGTAAGAGGTCAGTCGATACCGTAGAGACTGTAGCTTTGACTGAGGAACGCTCCGCGTTCCTCCAGAACAAATGTCCACCTAAACTGTCCGTCCCAGGTAGCTTTTCCATACCGTGTCATATAGGTACTTATCTTATAGATAACGCGTTATGAGACCTAGGGTCTAGTGTTAGCGTCTTACCTTTGTCTTTAGCCAAACGGTTAGGCTTCACCAAGCTTCAGTGTACTAACATGACGGTGCAAATGGCGGATAGGACCTTGTCCCGACCTTTAGGAGTCATTGAGGATGTACCTGTGCAAATAAGGAGATTCTTTATACCGGTCGATTTCATAGTATTGGACATACATGAGGATTTTCACACTCCCATCATTTTGGGAAGACCGTTCTTGCATACTGCGCAAGCGGTTATTGATGTCGGGTTACGGACATTGACTTTTCAGATAGGTGGGGAGAACCTAGTATTCACTCAGTCTCATGCTAGTAAAGGTCCTATGCTTGTTTCACCATGGCACGCGCTTCCCTTAGCTGATATTACACCTGATTTATTTACACATGACAAAGCTTCGATTCCTATCGAGCCTATAGCTCCTGTCTGTGATATTCCCAGTGCTACCGTAACACCTCCGCCCAACTTGGGAGCGAATTAGAGGAACGTGTTGTTTTGTGTTTTCTTACAGATCATAGAGCGGCAGCATTGGAGCTGAAGAAGGGAGAGCCATGCTCGCGTGATGGTGTCAAAAAGAAGTCCAAGAAGGACAAAGGAGTTCGCACATGATAAGTGAATATTTGTATGATTTTAACCCCCATTTTAGCTTGGTTTTGTATGTCATTTGTGCTTTGTTAAACCATTTTATGAGCTAATATCGTCTTCTAGGTGGATTCCTGTGTTCTAACCTGTTTTGTAGGGAAAGTGACGTTTCTACGCCCTTTTTCTATATTCCCGAGCATTTGCCTAGAACCCGGCGATTTGAAGAAGAAAGCTTGACCAAGTAAAAGGCATTTCAAGAAGGTTCACTAATTCGAAAGAGAGAAGAAGTAAAGACAGTTTCGTAGTTGTCGGAAGATCAATCAATTGGGCGGAAGAATTCATTACCTTGCATCAAACCCTATCATCAAACCCGATTAGAGAGGTCAAGGGGGATGATGGAAGTCAAGTCAAAGCGAAGGAAGATGAAACGTTAGTCAAATACTTCTAGATGCCTACTTACCCGATCGGGTAAGTGTGTACCCGATCGGGTATCCTTGCTGATCCGAGCATGACGGTTTCAACCTCGTATTTTTGTCCTATGTGTTTAATGCCCGACCTCTTCTCCACGAAACCCTAATACTATATACAGATGCTCTAGCCCCTCTTCTCATATATATCTCACACATCTACTTCTCATACAACAATCTTCTTACACATCTTCTTTAGATTAATCTTTAGTTTTAGTCTTTCTAGTTTAGATTATCTTCTTCTTTTGTCTTTTGTTCTTAGTTTATTTCTGACATTTCATATCACAACATTAGCTTAGATCAATAGGAATTTCAATCTTTGTAGTCTACTTTGTTGGGTACAAGTATTGTAATTCAAGGAACGATTATTCCATGCAAGGGATTTCTATTTTTGTTATCACTTTCGTTGTTGATCGTCCCTAGGTATTCCTAATTTATCCTTTGCTTATTATCCTTTATTGTTTTCCATTTGATTGTTATTTTCTCTTTACATATTGTCTTAGATTTATTTTCGTGTTGTTATAATCGTAGTTTCTTTTCCTAGATCGTCAAATAGCGTCGTTATTATCACCTTATAAAGAGTCTAAATTATTGTCAAAAACCAACTAAATATGTCTATCCTAATTTTCATTGTTAATATCATCTTAAACATAAACATTATCATGACTGAGTACTCACCTTTCTAGGGTGTAGGGTAGCCATGTTGGATTGATTAAAAGATGATAATTGGATAAAAGAAATTGTGCCTTTAAAACATTGTGTCTATGCATGTTTGGACTTTAACGATAGTTGACGATTCCTGATCAAAATCATTGACTAGTATGGAATTCTTTTCCAAAGTAGACATACGAGAATTGAATAGACAAAGCGTGACATGGTGGATTAAGACCTAGTAAATCGCCTAAAAGCCTGCTAGACCATCTGATCTATGATTGTAATGAACACACCATTCTTACGAACGCGCAATGAATTATTTGCATATCCTAAATCCAATTTCATCAATATGTCAATCTACATGTGTGAACCTATTTCCCTAGATGCTTCTCATTATTGTTAATTCATCATTTGCTTTATTGTTTTCATTTAGTTTGCATTTATTTTGTTTTTATTTATGTTCTTTATTAGCTTAGAATTCAAAACCTCAAAACCCAGAAAATCGTTAGATAAAACTCAATTGTGAGACGATTCACAATCCATAGGAAATACCATCTCCCTGAGGATTGACCCCTACTTCCCTAATTACATTCATTTGTTATTAGCCTGGTCTGGGTAAATTATCTTGGCATCGGGCTTACGACAGGCTCGATCAAATTTTGGCGCCGTTGCCGGGGAGCACGGTTTAGTTTTCCTTTTCTTGTGATTTTTATCGCAATTAGTTTTATCTAGTCTTTAGGAACTCAAATTCCTTTAGACCTCTCTTGATTTTTCATCTTAGCTTTTCAATCTTATGCCCAGATCTTCTAGACTTGGGACCCCTACTCCTCTAGACCCCGAGCTAGAAAGAACTCTGCGTAGGAAATTAAAGCTATTCAACGAAATTTCAAAAGCTTCTGATATTTCAAGTTTAGATCGTATTCGTGAGAAATACTCAGATATCTTACCTAATCTTGAGGGAGAAGAAGATCCATTCTCATCTCCATTTCCAAAAACCAATCAACTTTCAACCAACATTCCATCTTCATCTTCACAAACAAAAATGGTTCGACTTTCCGACCATTCCAAACCCACCGCAGATACACTTCCAAGGGGTATCGCTACACCTCAAATTACAGCCTAAATCTTTGAAATCAAACCTGCCTTCATCAATCTAATAGAAAGAAATCATTTTGGTGGCAATGCCACAGAAGATCCCAACCTTCATATCCAAAACTTCTGTGACTATTGCTCCACGATTAGACAAACTGGAGTATCCCAAGAACAGATTAGGGAAATGCTCTTTCCCTTCTCTTTAAGAGGAAAGGCAAAACTCTGGATCAATAGTCTTGACCGAGTTGCCTTAGGAATAGCCGACTGGGATGGTCTAGCTCTTGCTTTCTATCAAAAGTACTTCCCACCAGAACGAACCGCACTCTTACGGAGTCCAATTACTGGATTCCGTCAGAGAGGCGACAAAAGCTTTTATGAGGCATGGGAAAGGTACAAAGAATTACAAAGATAATGCCCTCATCATGGCCTTGTTTCATGGTTCCTAGCTATCACCTTCTACAACGGTTGTTGTGGCGAATCGCGTCGTATCCTCGACTCCGCAAACAATGGTCGTTTCGATCAAACCGATGTAGAAATAACTAGTGCGACTATCGAGTCAATGGCAATCCACGATTCTCAATATAGAAACTCGCGTGCTATGCCACTCAAAGCCAAGCAGGATGATTCAAGTAAAGTAGCACTCCTGGAAGCCCAATTATTCCTTTTGCAGCAACAAGTAGGAAGCTCTTCCCAATCCAAGGAACATATCAACGTCACTAACCACGTAGTGGTATGTGAGACATGTGGGGTTGGATGGCATAGTTTTCAAGAATGTAGAAGTTCAATAGAGCAAGTCAATGCCTATCAAGGATATAGGCAAGGCAACGCCTTCTCAAACTTCTATAACGAAAAAACAAAAAACCATCCATTTTTGTCCTACAAAAGCACTAACATTCAAAATCCCAAACAACAAATTCAACAACCATTCATACCACACCAACAAAAGCCTTAGAATCCACCTGGTTTTCAAAACCAGAGACCTTTATTCCAACCCAACTTCAATCAACCTTACCAAAATCAACCTCAACACCAACCACCTCAAATTCAAGGCCAACCTAATGACTCAAGCTTGAGCAAAATTGAATCCATGCTTCTACAAGTTGTTCAAAAACAAGATTCAATGTTTGCTCAACTTCAAAAAGAGTGATCAAGCTCAAAGTGCTGCCATCAAGATGCTTGAAACTCAAATGGCCTAATTGGCTGCCTCTAATGCCCAAAGAAAACAAGACCAACTCCCACCTCATGGTGAACAACCGAGGGACACCGCAAATGCTATCACCCTTAGGAGTGGTACCACTTATGCGGAACCTCAGCAACGCAAAGAACCAACAGTTGAGCCTTCACAAATAGTGAGCCAAAAGGATTCTCAACCATCCACCGCTAAGGAAGCGGAAGACAAACCTGAAAAGAAGGATGAACTCGAAAAGGAACCCATCAAAATTCAAGTTCCATTTCCCCAACGTTTGAGGAGAAATCATAAGGAAACCCAGTTCGGTAAATTCATGGAAGTAGTCAAAAACCTCAAAGTAACGGTTCCCTTCACTGAATTAATCACTCAAATCCCTTCTTACAAGAAATTTATGAAGGATATCTTAACTAAGAAGAGGACTTTAGATGATATTGAAATCATAGCATTCACCGCTGAATGCAGTGCGTTATTGCAAAATAAGTCCCCTCCTAAGTTAAAGGATCCTGGTAGTTTCTCTATACCTTGCACTATAGGCACCTACACTATTGATAAAGCTTTATGCGATCTAGGTGCTAGTGTAAGCGTCATGCCCTATTCCATCTGCGAAAAATTGAATATGGGAATTCTCAAATGCACAAGTATCACCCTGCAAATGGCAGATCGTTCTCTAAAACAACCTATGGGATTTTTAGAAGATGTACCTGTTAGAGTAGGGAGGTTTTTCATTCCAGTCGATTTCATAGTGTTAGATATGGCTGAAGATTCGCAAATTCCTATCATTTTAGGAAGGCCATTTCTACACACTGCGGGAGCAGTAATCGATGTCAAGAATGGAAAATTGACACTAGAAGTAGGTGATGATAAAGTCACCTACAACTTAAACAGTGCAATGAAGCGCCCTATGCTTGAAGAGCCTTGCTGTTTCCTTGACATTGTCGACTCAATCATTGATGAATCTCTGTATCCGTCAATAATTGAGGATCCTTTAGAAGCAATTCTATTGTTAGAGGATATCTCTGAAAACGACAATTTTGAGATCAGTGAGCTGGAAAGGGATTTGACTGGAAAAGAGATACCATCTGAAGAAATTGAGGAGTTCATAAGCTTAATTGATGCTCCTGCCAAGGCAGAAGTACATAAACCCGAACTTAAACCTCTTCCCTCAAATCTAAAATATGCTTTTTTAGATGAATCTGAATATTGCCCAGTCATAGTGAGTGCTCTCCTAGATGAAAATCAGTTAAACTCACTATTGACTATCTTGAGAAAACATAAAAAGGCAATAGGATATAAGCTGAAGATTTAACAGGCATAAGTCCTGACTTTTGCATGGATAGAATCAACTTAGAAGATGGCCAAAAACCTTGTGTTCAAGGTCAACGCCGTCTTAATCCTAACATGCAAGAAGTAGTTAAAGCTGAAGTTATGAAATTGCTAGATGCTGGCATAATCTATGCAATTTCTGACTCGAAATGGGTTAGCCCTGTCCAAGTTGTTCCCAAGAAAGGAGGAACAACAGTAGTCAAGAATGAAAAGAATGAGCTCATCCCCACAAGGATTGTGACGGGGTGGCGCATGTGTATTGACTGCAGGAAGTTGAATCAATCAACTCGAAAAGTTCACTATCCTCTGCCCTTCATTGATCAAAGGCTAGAGAGGTTAGCTTGCCACAAATATTTCTGCTATCTAGATGGTTACTCAGGATTTTTCCAAATTCCTATTCATCCTGAGGACCAAGAGAAAACCACCTTCACCTGTCCCTATGGTACTTTTGCTTATCGCCGAATGCCATTTGGCCTGTGTAATGCACCTGCCACTTTCCAGCGTTGCATGACTAGTATCTTTTCCGATTTTGTTGAGACTATCATGGAAGTTTTATGGACGACTTTAGCGTCTATGGCATTTCCTTCGATAATTGTTTGACAAATCTATCGAAAGTTCTAAAACGCTGTGAAGAAGTCGACCTTGTTCTCAATTGGGAAAAGTGTCACTTCATGGTGAACGAAGGTGTAGTTTTAGGACACATCATTTCTGAGAGAGGTATTGAAGTGGATCGAGCTAAGATCCAAGTTATTGAACAACTGCCACCACCTGCTAATGTAAAAGGAATCAGGAGTTTCCTTGGCCACGCCGGTTTCTACCGACGGTTTATCAAAGATTTTTCAAAAATAGCCAAGCCCCTGACTGAGCTCCTTTTTAAGGATGCACCTTTTAATTTCACAAAGGAATGCCTTGAGGCATTCAACAAAATCAAACGCGCTTTAATCACCGCACGTGTAATCCAGTCACCTGATTGGAATCTTCCATTTGAACTTATGTGCGATGCGAGTGATTATGCCGTTGGAGTTGTTTTGGGGCAAAGAAAGGAAAAGTTCCTTCATGCTATTTACTATGCTAGTAAAACCTTGGATCCTGCCCAAATCAATTACGCCACCACTAAAAAAGAACTTCTTGCCATTGTCTACGCCTTAGACAAATTCCGTTCTTACCTTATAGGATCAAAAGTCATTGTTTACACTGACCATGCTGCCTTGAAATATCTGCTTTCAAAGAAAGAGGCAAAACCTCGACTTATCCGATGGATCTTACTCCTTCAAGAGTTCGATCTAGAGATCCGGGATAAGAAAGGAGCAGAGAACGTAGTCGCTGACCATCTCTCAAGGATAAGAGTAACTGAAATAGGATTGCCAACACCAATTAATGATTCATTTGCTGATGATTCATTAATGGCGATTGCTGACTCTTCTCCTTGGTATGCTGATATGGCCAATTTTCTTGTCAGTCGCCAGCTACCTTCTGACCTTTCTTATAACCAAAGAAAGAGATTTTTGCATGATGCAAAATTCTTTGTTTGGGATGACACTTATCTTTTCAAGCAGTGTTCAGATGGTCTTTACAGACAATGTATCCCCCAGCAGGAAGTTAAAGGAGTTTTAGAAGGATGCCACTCATTTGCTTATGGTGGTCATCATGATCCGTCGAAGACCGTAGCCAAAGTCTTACAATCCGGGTTTTTCTGGCCCTCGATGTTTAAAGATTCAAAAGACTTTGTTATGGCTTGTGACACTTGTCAACGAATGGGTCAAATATCCAAGAGACATGAAATGCCTCAAAACGGCATATTAGAAGTTGAAATATTCGATGTCTGGGGTATTGACTATCAAGGACCATTCCCTTCTTCTAACGGAAATCGTTATATCTTAGTCGCTGTTGACTATGTTTCTAAGTGGGTAGAAGCAATTGCCACTCCCACTAATGATGATAGAGCTGTGATACGGCTATTTAAGAAGATCATCTTTCCACGTTTTGGTGTACCTAGAGTCGTGATTAGTGATCAAGGAACTCAATTTGGAGAAAAGCAGTTAGACACTCTGCTTGCCAAATATGGTGTGTATCACAGACGAGGAATAGCCTACCACCCTCAGACCAGCGGTCAAGTAGAAATCTCAAACAGAGAGTCAAAAAACGATTCTTCAGCAAGTAGTCTCGAAATCTAGAACCGACTGGAGTAATAAGCTCGATGACACCTTATGGGCTTATCGCACACCTTATGGGTTGGTTTATGGAAAGGCATGTCATCTTCCTGTCGAGTTAGAGTATAAAGCTTACTGGGCTATCAAAGAACTCAACTTAGACACTAAGCTTAGCGCTGATAGACAACTTTTGCAACTCAACGAGCTCGAGGAATTGCGTTTGCAAGCTTACGAGAATTCTAGAATCTATATATAGAAAACGAAGCGTTGGCACGACAAGAGGATAATTAGAAAAGAATTTAATGACGGTGACCAAGTACTTCTTTTCAACTCCCGTTTGAAAATCTTTCCGGGAAAACTTCGATCACGATGGTCTGGACCATTCACTGTCACATATGTTAGCAAGTACGGCTATGTGGAACTAATAACTAGCAATGGTGAGAAATTCAAAGTCAATGGATACAGACTGAAACTCTACTATAGCAATTCTATCATCGGATGCTTAGATATTGTCTCTACGGAGCGTCCATCCCCAACCTCATGATTTCATAAGAGAATTCGTCGAGCAGGACGTTAAACAAGCGCTTCTCGGGAGGCAACCCGTGTTTTCCCTTTTTGAATTCTTAATTTTGCTTTTTCCCTTTTACGTTGTTTTGTTAGATTTCTTTGCAGATGAAAGAGTTTTTGAAGAATCTCTGACGACCTTCCTTGCCAAGTCCAAAAGACTAGCTTGGGGGAGTCTGCGCTGGCTAGTAAGCTTCATTCTTCTTTCATTTTTCCTTTCTTCCCATTAAGCATCTGGTTGCATGTTTAGTCTTTGTGCTCACATTGAGGACAATGTGATGTTTAGCTTGGGGGAGGGATTGCATTTTCCCACTAGGAAAGAGAAGATTTTAGAGAGAAATTTTAAAATTTTGAACACAATTGAATGCTTTTCATGCTTTGCTTGCTTGTTTATTATGCTATCATGTTACATTTCCCAAACTTAGATCTTTCAAACCATAATGATTCAATATTTATTGAATTGTGCATACATGGGGAAGTCTTGTACACAATAGGCATGGAATGAATCTATAGACGAGTACGCTTGATCTTGACATTTGGCAAACTACATATATTGTAAGGTAGAACCTCCTTAGACTGGTACATCTATACCCAGTTTCATTTAGGTGTGTGTATTCTCCTTGTGATGTGTGTCATGTCAAAACGCATAAGTATGGTTCTCATTTCATTCCCATAAGCATTGCATTCATGATTCACTAAGATTTGAAGCCTTTTTCACTTTAATTTGCCCCTCAAAATTAGCCCCTTCATACAAATGCTTCACAAAAATAATAGCTACATGTAAAAACTGCCTACCTTTTGAGCTAGTAGCTAGACTATGGTGTGTGGGTGCTCTTTTGAGAAGATTTGTTCTTATCTGTCAAAGTGAATTTGGAAGAACAAAATCGTTCAAAAAGTGATGTTATGTTCGAAAGAGAAAAAAAAAAGAAAAATTGAAAAAGAAAAAGAAAGAAAGAAAAAGAAATAAGAGAAGAAGTTGTGAGTATCTCCTCAAAAAGTCAAATCAATAGCAGGAGTTTACCCTTGTGTTTCGTGTGTAATAAGCCAATGTGTTGCTTCTGGCTTCGTTATTCGTCTTTTGGAAATTTATCGAAAGTTTGGATTGAGTATTCATTTATCATTGGTCAGTTGCTAGCTCATTCTAACCTTCACATGTCCATAACTAATTGTCCACCTTTCACCCATTTCCCAAAGCCTTCTTCTTATTTTTCGGCTTCTTTTCTATGTGCATTGTGATCTTTGACTTGTGTTTTGAATTGTTTACCATATTAGATTGCGGACACATTTTCATAAGTCGTAGATAGGTGAGTGTCTCAAAAACATTTACACATAAAGAAATCACCTTTTACATACAATGAGTGTTCGAGTGTGCCGTGAGAGTCCATTTGTCAAAAGATCATGCAAGAGCCGAAAATCTATAGTGAAATTCTTTGTGCTACGCCGTTATGTAAATCTCAGCCATGTTTATGTATCATTCTTGCCCACGTTGTTTTTGGGTTATGATTCATTATGTTTTCAAAGTTTTACGTTGAGATTTGTTTCTTGATGGTATAGTAGCCAATGCTTGCAACCTTGTCCTGGTATTGTTTGTTATGTTTGCTTGAGGACAAGCAAAGGTTTAGCTTGGGGGAGTTTGATAAGTGAATATTTGTATGATTTTAACCCCCATTTTAGCTCGGTTTTGTATGTCATTTGTGCTTTGTTAAGCCATTTTATGAGCTAATATCGTCTTCTAGGCGAAATCCTATGTTCTAACCTGTTTTGTAGGGAAAGTGACGTTTCTACGCCCTTCTTCTATATTCCCGAGCATTTGCCTAGAACCCGACGATTTGAAGAAGCAAGCTTGACCAAGTGAAAGGCATTTCAAGAAGGTTCACTAATTCGAAAGAGAGAAGGAGTAAAGACAGTTTCGTAGTTGTCGGAAGATCAATCAATTGGGCGGAAGAATTCATTACCTTGCATCAAACCCTATCATCAAACCCGATTGGAGAGGTCAAGGGGGATGATGGAAGTCAAGTCAAAGCGAAGGGAGATGAAACGTTAGTCAAATACTTCTAGATGCCCACTTACCCGATCGGGTAAGTGTGTACCCGATCGGGTATCCTTGCTGATCCGAGCATGACGGCTTCAACCTCCTATTTTTGTCCTATGTGTTTAATGCCCGACCTCTTCTCCACGAAACCCTAATACTATATATAGATGCTCTAGCCCCTCTTCTCATATATATCTCACACATCTACTTCTCATACAACAATCTTCTTACACATCTTCTTTAGATTAATCTTTAGTTTTAGTCTTTCTAGTTTAGATTATCTTCTTCTTTTGTCTTTTGTTCTTAGTTTATTTCTGTCCATTTCATATCACAACATTAGCTTAGATAAATAGGAATTTCAATCTTTGTAGTCTACTTTGTTGGGTACAAGTATTGTAATTCAAGGAACGATTATTCCATGCAAGGGATTTCTATTTTCGTTATCACTTTCGTTGTTGATCGCCCCTAGGTATTCCTAATTTATCCTTTACTTATTATCCTTTATTGTTTTCCATTTGATTGTTATTTTCTCTTTACATATTGTCTTAGATTTATTTTCGTGTTGTTATAATCGTAGTTTCATTTCCTAGATCGTCAAATAGCGTCGTTATTATCGCCTTACAAAGAGTCTAAATTATTGTCAAAAACCATCTAAATATGTCTATCCTAATTTTCATTGTTAATATCATCTTAAACATAAACATTATCATGAGTGAGTAGTCACCTTTGTAGGGTGTAGGGTAGCCATGTTGGATTGATTAAAAGATGATAATTGGATAAAAGAAATTGTGCCTTTAAAACATTGTGTCTATGCATGTTTGGACTTTAACGATAGTTGACGATTCCTGATCAAAATCATTGACTAGTATGGAATTCTTTTTCCAAAGTAGACATACGAGAATTGAATAGACAAAGCGTGACATGGTGGATTAAGACCTAGTAAATCGCCTAAAAGCCTGCTAGACCATCTGATCTATGATTGTAATGAACACACCATTCTTACGAACCCGCAATGAATTATTTGCATATCCTAAATCCAATTTCATCAATATGTCAATCTACATGTGTGAACCTATTTCCCTAGATGCTTCTCATTATTGTTAATTCATCATTTGCTTTATTGCTTTCATTTAGTTCGCATTTATTTTGTTTTTATTTATGTTCTTTATTAGCTTAGAATTCAAGACCTCAAAACTCAGAAAATCGTTAGATAAAACTCAAATGTGAGACGATTCACAATCCATAGGAAATACCATCTCCCTGAGGATCGACCCCTACTTCCCTAATTACATTAATTAGTTATTAGCCTAGTCTGGGTAAATTATCTTTGCATCGGGCTTACGACAGGCTCGATCAGCACATACTCGAGTGATTCAGAAGTGGAGCTAGACTCCAAGAAATTATCGTATGTGTGGAAAAAGAAGTCAGAAATCACCGCAGCTGAGGGTAATTCAGCAAGCCAAAGGCCCGAGGGTGGCCTTGTCATAAAACTGCGTGGTTGTTAGCCTGGTTTGCAACTCCGTGCAATTTGTAAATAACAATTTATTGCGTTTTCGTTAGACAATTAGACAATTAGACTATTTACTTAGATTAGACGTTACGCTATAATCCGTAGTTTAGATAAACAATTTATTTTTCCTGTTAGACAATTTTTGGTATTTTTTGGGTATCGTTTTGTATCGTTTTTGCAGGAAAAAGAAGCGGAAATCAAATTGCTAAAAGTCGAAGCCTATGAAAACCATTCGATCGAGTACATTGTTATTCGATCGAGTGACTTGGGGAAGAAAAAAGAGCTCGATCGAGTAGAATTCAAATTAATCGAGGGGAATTCAAAACGATCGAATAACCTGAAGATCAAGAAAAGAAACCACTCGATCGAGTAAATCGGACCTACTCGATCGAGCAATCCAGCCTGACAGAAGTTCACGATCGAGTAGAATTGCTACTCGATCGACCGAAGTAACCTACCTATAAAAGGGAAGTCTTCGATCTTCTTTCATTCTACTCACTCCCAATTCTCCCTTGTTCTTCAATCCTTCGATTTTCCTGCACTTTCTGACCTGCAATTAGTGATAATACCCATATTAATTACCACTTGCATTTGCCCCAAGACTTTACTTTTGCAATTAATTGAAAAGCCCTCTCCTTTTCCCCTTTAATTTCGGTTATTTGGAGATTTCGTGAATTAGGGTTTGTTAATTCGATTTCCTCGAATTTAACCGATTAGTTGCTATATTTCGGGTAATCATCAACAAGTAAGCATCCCTTTCCTATTTTACTAGTTAATTCGTAATCCCTTCCCTTTTTCCAATTCAATTAGGGTTAGATATTGATTATAGGATTAATCTAGTGAATTAGATGTTATTAATTGGTTCTTGTTGATTTCTTTGTAGCTATGGCATCAAGTTCAGTCCCAAGTAAGTCCGCAATTCCCGAGGTTGTCGCTGAGACGACGACTGAAGCGGTTTCCGCCGCTGTTCAGACTGATACTGCTGTCACTACTACTGAGACCGCTGCTGAGACGGTCTCCACGGAGCACACTGAGGCTCCGACTGTTGTCACGGCCACTGCTGAGGCCGTTGTTCCACTGACCATTACTGAGGTCGCTCCGCCTTTTAGTTCAACACTCGCTCCTAGCAAGAAGGCGTTGACCACCAGCCAGCTAGTCGCGCATAAGCTGGCCAGTGCTCGACGATTGGCACCACAAAAGGCCCTTAAGGCTGCCAGCCAGCCTACTAGTGTGGAGTCTCTTGGGCCACTACAACGGATTAGGGAGGTACAATTCGTTTCCAGTATTCACCGGAAACGGTTATCTTATTTACTTGACTCCCCTATCCATTTGAGTCGTTTTTTGCACCGTCCCGACCTAGAGAAGCTAGGTGTATTTACCGATGTTTGTTTATTACTTAACGGGACGGGGATGTCGGGTTTGGCCTCGATGAGGGAGTATACATATCGCGTACCTACGCTTGAGTTTTTTAGTTCCCATACTTTTGAGACCGATATGTATGTTACCTCACCGTCTAGTGCTTGCATTCATTTCCGACTCTTTAATGAGTCGCATTCGTGGACTTTAGCTAGGTTTGGGAAGGTTTTGGGTCTTTCGAGTGACGGTCTTTTGGCAGCTCCTAGGAAGTTGTTGACCCAAGTCTGGACCGCCCTTTCTCACACACCCTACGACACTCGTAGGTTGGCCCACGTTCACCACCCCTCGCTGCGCTATTTTCTGCGACTCTTAGGTGAATCAATTTTTGCTAGACCAGAACCCAACAACATCAACAACACTGAGTTAGCCATTTTAGCGGGGTACCTGAACGTTGATAGCGGTACCCCGTTTGTCCTGAACATCGCTTACTTAGTGGCTCTTCACTGGAAGAACTTAGAGTCTAGGGTGTCTAGCGCTGTAGTCTGTGGCGGTCTGGTCAGTAAGATTGGCCGCCACCTTTATTCAGACTTCCCTAGGACTCACCAGCGCTTAGGACCTGGCGTTGATTTAGATATACCTGTCATGGTCGGGTTTACTTGGATGACGGGCTCTGAGCGTTGTGTGTGGAAGATATGTGGTTCCACATCCGTTGTCTTACCTTGCCCTACATTGCCTTCTCTTTCACCTCTCACTACTGTGAGAGGGGTGAAACCCCCTCCCCCTGTTTACCATCTACCTTTCACTACTACACCTTCCTCTTCCACTAAGAAGAGGAAGAGAGCTTCCTCGCAGAGGGATGTTGGAGAGCCGTCGGGTTCTCAACAGGCTGGGCCGACCACTGTCACGCCCCCACCTGTCACCACCACTCCCCCTCCTGAGTCGGTTTTTCCGGCTAATTTCGTTTGTCCTCCCCTGTTTGAGGCGCCAGAGGTCATGGACAAGGGCGTCGTGATGCTTTGCTACTTGAGATGCGCAGGGATATAGCACAGATGCGACGGGATCAGGCCTTGGCCTTGTTCCTTATCTATGAGGACCAAATCCGCAGAGGACGTCCTATTCCAGATGGATGGCATCACCCCTCATTCTACAGATACCCAGAGGGTGGGTATCCTTCACCATCTTCTTCTTCCTCTTCTTCTAGAGAGGAAGAGGACGAGACGCCGGCACAGAGGGCCATGAGGGAGCGCGCGGAGTTGGCAGCTAGGAGGCTTGCTCGGGAGGAGGAGAGTGACCCGACGTATAGGGTGGAGACGGAGGAGACTGATGGGAGAAGGTGATGTTAGCTCCCCAGTTTGATGCTGGTTTGGGGAAGCTATTGTCTTGTGAGTTTTTCTGTTTATTTTATTTTTTCCATTCTTTGTATATATTTCCTTCATTAGGAACATGAATTAGGTTGTTTTTTTCCCTTTCCCTTATATGCTGTTGTGCCATAGCCAATGAGGACATTGTCTGTTTTGGTTTGGGGAGGTGTTTTACATCCTTTTGCGTCTGCATTTGCATTTTTATTGCATTCACATTTACAATTCATGTTAATTAGAAGGCATTTGCATTTGTATTGCATTCACGTTTACAATTCATGTTAATTAGAAAAAATTTGTAAAAAAATCAAAAATATCACGTTTATTTTTGCATATAGGCGAGTCGGAGTGGAGTCTTGTTCATGATGAAATTGCACCACAAGTCTATCCTATGCTATTCCTTGCACCATTCTTGACTTACTTAGTAAAATCAAAGTAGTGAACTATTGAGTTTTGTCTTGGAATTTAAATTTGACTATTAGACTTGACTCAGCATTTTGGCAAACTACATATATATTCTGAGTTTTAGAGCTTATAACTGGTGACATTTATGACCAGTTCATCTAGGAATGAGAGTAGTCATTCCCCACACCTCGTGTCATTTGCTTGTATATGAACTTTGATTTCTTATTGCCTGCACGCATTGGGTTTGTGGTCGGTATTACGTGTTTTGAGAATATTTGCATCTCCCTTTTTCCTCATTTTACCCCATTAACTCCACATAAAGCCATATCTGCCTGTTGCCCTTAACTACATCGTAAACCCCTACCTTTGCCGAGCTAGTTTAGTAGTCGAGGTATATTTTAACCGTTGTGTCAGTTTTTGGCTCGTTTTCATTGATTGGAGTGGGTATTTGCGAGAAAAAGAAGAGAAGTGTTGAATAGTGCCTCGATCGAGCAGCTCTTAGCTCGATCGAGTAAATATTATTGTATGTTGCCTCGATCGAGTGACATATTCCACTCGATCGAGAGGTTTCCCCTCGATCAGCCAAGAAAGAAAAAGAAAAGAAAGAAATTGAAAAAAATGGAAAAATATAATGAGAAAAAAATAATTGGCTGAAATTTGTTATTTACACCTCCTATGCCTATCATTATTTGTCGCGGTGTCCCATGGGATTTGTGTTGTATTTGCCTAGATATGTTAAGGCATCGATCTTAGATTTTGATAGTTGGAAGAATGGAACGAGTTCTATTGCGGTCTTGTTAGGAACTAGCTTGGCTATTCACCCTCACATTACCATTAATTGTTTTGCCCCTTCTTACCAATTAGCCTCACATATCCATATCTTTGCAAATGTTCGGCACGTGATTGTCCTTGAACGGTGGTTATGCGTGTGTACGGTGCTTGAATCATCTTTCATATTAGTTAGCAATGCATGTTGTGTCGGTCGTAGTCTAGGTGAGTGACTATATTTTCTTCTCTCTTTCTTATACATATTTACTTACCATTTGCTTAATGAGAGAAGAGTGACCCGTGAGAGTCCGAATTTGGTTGAGTCTTGCAAGGTCGAAAGTCTAATTTATTTCCAAGATTGTATAAATTCGTTCTCTTCCGTATTAAGCTTTGTAGAGATTGAATGAGTGCATTAAATTGTTTAGCATTGACTTGTAGCTAGCTCTGAGACTTACTCCATTCCCCTAAGATCATTTAGTTCCATTTATCTGAATCTAGTTTGCTTGAGGACAAGCAAAGGTTTAGTTTGGGGAAGTTTGATACGTGTATTTTATATGGACTTTTTAGTCCATTTATGCACGCATTTCTATGTCATTTAGGTGATATTATGTCACCATTTGCCCCTATTTGGCTACTTTGTACTTTCATTACCATTTTGTAGGTACAAGCTGCGTAGTAGCAGAAACCAAGCCGAAACAGTCCATTTTGCTTGCATTTAGGAGAATGGAAGGGACGGAACATAAGCTCTTGTATGGGAATGCGTGAGACCGCTCACAATCAAGCCCAAAGTCATTACTCACACTATGTGCTATGCCAGAAGACCTCGATCGACTATACCTTTGATCGATCGAGGAGGGTTGAAGTAAGGAAGACCTCGATCGAGCTATACTTTTGCTCGATCGAGTGGCAGCTGCTGAAGAGTTGGTCGATCGAGTGGATGAAGTACTCGATTGACTGATTTCCTCAAATAAAAACCTCGATCGAAGGGTATTTTCCCTCGATCGAGTGGAACCTATCATGGGCCTTAAGTCCGTAGACTAATTAGGGTTTAGAGTCGTGATTAAGCATTATATAAGACTCTTATTATTCATTATTGATTAGCAGACACTTAGCAGAAAACATTAGTTTCTGAACTTTATTAATCTTTAGTTTACATTCGGGTTTGTATCGACGTGGATTTGTTCTTTACGCCGGATTGCTAAGATTGTAAACTCTTTTCTCTCTTTTATTCTTAACCTTTCTTTTAGTCTTAATTACTGTTTACCTTTCTTTATTGCTGTGTTACTGTTTTTATGCTTGTTAATTACGATTATATCATGTCTAGTGTCATATATTCAATCGTCTTTATTAGCATCGTTAATAGTATGAGTAGCTAATTCCCTTGTATGTTAGGATGAGGAAAACTGTAGTAGAAGCATGATAGGGTAGAGTATTTTAGTTAGTCTTGAATTTGAGAATTAATCTAAGCAATATAATTGAGGTTAGTCGAATAAGTGCACGCAGGAGACTAGCTAGGTAGTTAACCCCGACCTGGATCGAGAGATTGGAAGGGAAAGGCTTGCTTAGAATTGATAGGTGACTCCTAAGAGGACGAGAGTTAATTAGGAAAATCCCTAGGGTGGTTTGAGACCGAGAGGAGAAAACCATTGCCCTTCTCATTGATAGATTGACTGACTTAGTTGACCCATAGATGTCGATATTGCAGTGGACCGAATCCTAGCATATTCTTCCTTTATCTGATTTATTTCATATTAATTTCTACCTTTATTTCTCTTCCTTTAATCTTATTTAGTTTAGTTTAAAACCAATTCAAAACCCCTAGATTGTGACTGGCAGATTTAGATTACAGTTAGTTAATTTCCTCCCTGTGGAGAACGACCCTACTTCCGCTATCTTCTTAGTTAGTATACTTAGGCTTTTATTTTTGGTGTATAACGACATGCATCAGCTACCGTGTTCGTGTTGCGGTCTTTGTTGTGTGAAAGTTGGTGGGTTTTTGTGGCGTAGCTTGTTTCCTTATTGTGTGACCATCGGGGATGAAGTTCTCTTTAAGGGGGGGAAGATTCTAATACCTCAGGTATTACTAGGTCTAGTATTAAGGGCACTCGGCCGTGTTTGTGTGTTACTCGATCGAGTACGGTAGCTAATCTATCGAGTGGTGTGGACTCGGTCAAGTGGGGTTCACTCGGCCGAGTGAGTGTTACTCGATCGAATGGCATTTTTATCGGTTGAGTAAGTGTCGTGTCCGCTGTTTTGATATTTTAGTCTCCGCGTGGGTCTTATCCAATCTAAAAGGATTTTATATTTCTTATTTCAACTCCTTATGAACCCTCATTAGTAACACAAACTCTCGCCAAAATCTCTCTCGATACTCTCCAAATTACTTCTTAATCATCTTTGGAATTGTGGTGGATTCTCTATGATAGATCTTGATCTTATCGTTCTAAGGCTTTGTAATTAATGCCCATCTTTAATCCTTAAATCATCTTATTATCTTATTAAGTTAGGGTTATGAGTAATTATGAGTAATTAATATGGAGTTAACGTTTGATTGATTATTAAAGCGAGATTAGTGTGTTATATTATCATACGTTGTTGAGATTAGATTATTATGATTATCTTCACCTAGATTATTTTTTATAGAGGAAGATTTGTGGGAAAACGATACTAGTTGATAGGATTGTTGTTGTTTGACCTAGAAATTGGGGAAAAGTGTTATAGATTGTTATTCATTAATTAGTATGTTGAGAATTGGTGTAAAGTAACCTAAAATGTGGTTATTAGCCAAATTAGTAGGGGTGTTCATAATTAACCGAACCGTAAAAACCGAACCGAAAAACCGAAAACCGCATTTTATTTAGGTTCAGTTAACCGAACCGAAACACAAACACGGTTCGGTTAACCGAACCGGTTCATTTTACTCATTAACGGTTTGGTTACGGTTCGGATTTTCATAACCGCGGTTAACCGAAACCGAACCGTGACATTATTACCCATAGCAAAATATTATTTGGCTAGCCCAAAAACTAATAATTACCCTTATTTTTGCACTCAAACTCTCATACCTTACATTTCACCCTTATTCTGATAGCCAACCACGCTCATCCTCAATCACTATTCACCATTCTATTATTGAATTACGTTGTCTCGTTCAACAGGTAACTCTTCCTATTATCTTATCTTTAATTATATTTATATTATGTTTATATTGTAGAATATTACTATATTCACCATTAAAATATGTCAATGATAAAAAAAAGTAGAGCAAAGTTTCTATTTGGGAAAAAAAATCCAATAATGTAACGGTTTCGGTTAACCGGTCTAACCGAACCGGTTCACCGAACAGAAAATAACCGCAGCAAACGGTTTGGTTACGGTTCGTCATTTGGCCGAACCGGTTGGACGGTTAACCGGTTAATTTCGCGGTTCGGTTAACCGAACCGTGAATGAAAACCCCTACTAATAAGTGTAAGAATTGGGGAATTAGTGATGTAAAGAGGTAATTAGTCTTAATGAGTCTTGTTTAATAGTAATTATTTGTAATTGCTCCTATTATGATATTGTAGGTGGCGACTTTGTAGAGGATGACTTATGGCTTGTCTTGTGTTGCTATTTGAATTGATTGTTTCAAGGTAGGTTAATCCTACTCGGTTTATGTGTATGTGATTGATTGATATGGATTCTGATATGGTTGTGACATATTGATTGGAGTTTGGTGACTGATTGTGATTGTGATATCCTTGGTGTTTCGAGTGCTTGTTTATATGGAGCGGCTGTGGAAGTCGAATCCATAGACTCTGTGTATCGCTCTTCATAGTCCCACCACAGAAGAGACAGGGAACGCGGTTATATCTTGGGTTTGAGGGTGACCTTCTACGATTGGGCCCACGGTGTCTATGGCATGTCCTGGACACGGCGGTGTGCTATTTGATGGCACCGCGGTTAGTGGACGGTGTTCTTTATAATGGCACCATGGTGCGTTACTTGATTGCACCGGATATGTGTGATAATGATACTCTGATTCCTTTAATATTGATTATGTACATGTAAACTGACCGTGGTGTTGTTTTATCTACCGTGACCCATACTGTATTTCCAATGTACGACGAGTACGCCTTGAGCAGGTTTGTTGATACTGATGATATATGATGATGATGATGACTTACATGCTCGAGACTTGGGGAGATTCTTGAGTAGTAGTAGTTTTTATTGGATTTGGACTCTTAGACTTTATCATTTGCAGATGGTTGAGTTTTTTACCTTGAGTTGTATTACATTGAACCTTGTATTTGATTTTGAGTTTTGACCTCTTGACTTCCGCTTTTAATTATTTTATATAAATGTTGAGGCTTTTATGGTACATCCTATCCTCGAAAAACTGAGGCGTAGCACTCCCCCACATTGAGAGGTCTTGCTTAAAGGCTCCGGGCGTGGTAGAGTGTTACATTAATATTAATTGCTAATATTATGATATTGTAGGTGACAACTTTGTAGAGGAGGACTTGTAGCTTGCTTCTTGTTTGATTGTTATTTGAGTTGATTACTTTAAGGTAGGTTAGAACTACTCGATTTATGTGTGTGTGATTGATTGATATGAATTATTATATGGATGTGACATGTTGATTGGAGTTTGGTGATTGATTGTGATTGTGATATCCTAAGTGATTGGAGTGGTTGTTTATATGGAGCAGTTGTGGTAGCCGACTCCATAGGCTCTATGTTTCGCTCTTTATGGTCCCACCACGGAAGAGACAGGGCACGTGGTTATATCCTAGTAATGAGGGTGACCTGTTGCGGTATGGCCCATGATGTATATGGCGTGCTCTGGACACGACGGTGTCCTACTTGATGGCACCGCCTTTGGTGGACTGTGTGCTTTCCGATGGCACCGTAGTGCACTATTTGATGCCACTGGATATATGTGATGATTATATTGTGATTCCTTGATATTGATTTTGTATATGTAAACTGACCGTGGTGTTGTTTTATCTACCGTGACCCATACAGTATTTCTGACGTATGGTGAGGAGGTCATGAGCAGGTATGATGATGATGATGATCTATGATGATGACAAGTTGCCTGCTCGGGCCTTGGGACAATCATGAGTCTTGCTTGAGTGGTTTGGACCTTTAGATGTTGACATTGTTAGTTTTGAGTTTGGGTCTTTGGATTATTGTAGTATTTCGTTTTGGACCTTGTGTTTAGTTTTGAGAACTTGTAAGCATTTGCCTTACGCTTTAGTTTTGGTTGTAATAACTTGTTGAGACTCATTTTGATACATCCTACCCTAGGGAAACCGAGGCATAGCACTCCCCCATATATGTAAGGTCTCGCGTAAAGGCTTCGGATAAGGCGGGGTGTTACAACAAAGCAATTTGATATCGAGTGATTAAAGTTTGAGATCTTTTCCCACATATCACACGGAATGGACTGATCATGACCCAATGATACTACACGGGTCTAGAATCCATAGATGGAGAGTTTGTGGTGAAGGTACGTGTTGGGAAGCTTATTAATTGAACACTCAACACCGCTTAATTTATTGCTTTACAATATAAACCTAACATGAAAATCATTTCTAAGTCAATTTATTGTATCTAAACTACTTTATCAAAGTTGTTTTAGCATATAAGGTTGATTAATCTACAACAGAAACAAAGCAAACATGGTTCAGGAGGAGAGGGGGGCCGTTGGAGGACTATCTATTACGTCCCATGCATTTCATGCCAACTAGATACAAAATTATGATTAATATAATACAACTCAATCTAAGTACAAATGGACTAAGTAATGACCTATATGAAAGTAACAAAACCGTGCATAGAGGAGGGAGCCCACAGCTCACAAAGACCTCATCCTCGAGTTTCCAACGTTTTGCGCACTCGCTTTATTTAATTAATTTGATATTTCTTATCTAACCAATTAACAAAAAGGTTTTATAAAATACTTATAACCAAATTTGCCGACAAATTAACTCCACCTATAAAACCCCACTTACCAAGGAGTTTTAGCAAAACCTTTCTTAGCAAATAGAGGTGATATGATCTCGACTAACCGAGGTAGCACATATCAAATAGACTATAAAGAAACTACTTTTAATTAAATACGTCGTCAAGTTAAAGTGCTTAAAACTGACTAACCGAAATCTCAAAGAAATACAACTGGCCAAATCCAAACAATGAAATCCAAAAAGAATGTCTCAACAACTAGACTCAGCAGAAGCTAAACGTCTCATCATCCAACGGCGATCCCAACATATCCCAAGCATGCTCGACGAATTACCTACTAAACACCTACTTACCATTCCTCAATTGATCACAACAGTTTTAGAAAACAATATCGGGTCAGTACGTACAATCATACATTAATCAATGACAACACAAAGAAGCAATACAATCATATCAAAAGATCATCATCATCTCCAAACTCCTGTAACCGAGTTCCCATCGCAATGGGTAACCCATGCCGATGTCAGACCGCGGCACTGGACATCAAAATCTCTATTCGGATGCCCATCACAATGGGTAATCCCTGATCATGCTAGACCGCAGCAATGGAGCTCAAAATCCTCGCTCATCGCAACGAGCTTGATCTGGCTCATTAATATGGACATCGCCCTTGTAACGGGAGCCACAAGGCGCAAAATTTTGGGGTGGAACCATCTCCCAAAAACTGTCCATAATCACAATCACAATCATCATAATAATCATCGCAATCATCATCAATAATCATTTAACAATCAATCAATATATGATTATATTGAGTAGGAAACCCTACATGTAGCAAATCCGCATTCAACCACCACACACCACACTTAAGCATACAAGGCCGATATCCACATCTACAAATAAGGGTACAACTCATATCACAACTATGATGAGAAATGCCAATACCAATTATATGAGTAGTCACTTACCTAGCTAAATCAATCATCCCATTTAATGTTGTATACCGACTCATCTTTCAGATGAAGGTTTCATTAAGGTGAAACATGGGGTCAAGGTATAGGAGAGGTAGGAGGGTGATCTAGGTTAATGGGAAATGAGAAATGATTTTCGAGAAAATGGTTTACGTCGCAAACTCCGCATTATATATATATATATATATATATATATATATATATATATATATATATATATATATATATATTTAGGATCCGGTGGAAACGACCACTCGGTGCAAAAAGTGGAAACAAACTAGTTGAACAAACAAATATGACCAATTTGACTCGCGCGAATACAGTATCTCAATAACAAAACCCAAACTTAACATTTTCCTCTCCCTCACCCTTAACATAATGACATTCCATCACCACCACCACCGTCAAACACCGCCACGACCAGATGCTGCCAAAACTAGATGCCGCCACCACGTCGAATGTCATCAACGGTGCTCCCCTTTTGTCATCAACCTAAACAACAACAACAATCGACGAGTTATATTTATGGGTCTCCGTCGCCGACGCCGATGTTTCCCCTTTATTGTCCTCCATATTCCCCTCTATTTTCTTGATATCATCGGAGCTCCAGTCGTCACTCCTATCACTGTTCCAACGAACTATCCATAGCCTCCGCTCGAGCCACTGCTAATGGTGGTTGATGAGATTTTGTGATGCAAGGCTGATGGAATCGAACGGGTAATCTTTGTCCGAATTGATAAATTGCAAATGGCAAGTAGCCGGCGACGACTACCTCACTTCCTCAAATTTGGTTATTGTTTCTGGTTTACCAGCCGATTTCAACGTATCTACACAATTTTTTTATGTACCTAACCACTGATTTAATGTATCTTAACTTAGATACATGAAATTAATTACTAGGTACATTAAAAATTGTTCGAGATACATCAAATTGGACTCCAGGTACACAAATTTTGTATATGCGTAATAACGGATGGGGTTGTGGTATACTAGTATTATCTTAATAGAGGAGTTACAAAAGATGCAGGAAGTTCCTCCATCGACGACGATTCGTTGAAGGGGTGTTGAGCATTCTCGTCGGCAAGTGTCGTTGTCTGACTAAAAAGTGAAGTCTGATCTTGTCGCTGGCGAAATGGAAACGAATGGGTCAAAAGGGAAGACAGAGACTAAAAGAGGGAGATAATGGAATCCATGATCGACGATATGTGATGGTGATGATGGAGTTGCGTCGGCATAATGCGACAATTCACCGAAGTTGCTGGCCATTGTCGCCGGAGACGTTGACATGGCGTTGATGGTGATCGTCGTCGTCGGTGACGACATGTATGTTGCTGTGATAGGTGATGAATGGTGATGGGGAAATTTGGGTTATAGATTGGTGGTGTTTGGGTTTGCAGAGGGATATGGTTTGGGGAATTAAATAAAAGAATTTTGGTTGTGAGAAAGTGGGGAGCGTGTGATATTTGTAAGGTCGTTTCCACTTTTTGACCGAATGGTCGTTTGCACCGGATCTTGACGGCGAGAGAGAGGAGAGAGAGAGAGGCGAGAAGAGAGGAGAGAGAGAGCGCAGTCTATATATATATATATATATATATAAGACGCATCCAAAACGGTGACACTCGGCCGAGCATCGAAGACACTTGACCGAGTACCGGTCGAGTGCATACCACACTCGGGCTAGTGAGCTTTACTAGGTCGAGTACACTATATCGAATAGCGTACGGCTCACCAGGCCATCCCCGCGAGGAATTTCACGAGGTCTACAATGGGCAGGTATTACAATCTTCCCCCCTTAAAAGGAAATTTGTCCCCAAATTTTGCCTCACCTCTATTCCAGGGACATGGTGACTAAGTTAGAAGGTGCACAACAATTCCCAAGACTATGCAAATCCCCAATACAACTACGATTCTGCCATGTGTCCATTATAACCTCTTATCCACCGTGTTGACTGCGCATACAATCAACAATCACAAGCCATAGACCATCTCATGCTATCAACATACTTATATTGTTCACATCATGATCAACATCAAGTATCTATATAATTTATAACGTTACATGCATCCACTGAGGCATATACACATATAAAATTGACATATACGATTCCACCATAACATTTAGTTACATATCGTTACGACACTTAGTCACATATAAGTAATTGAAAGTCCATAGACCTTAATTAGACTCCTCTAATTATTTACTAAATTACTTTTTAATTTAGTTTATAATGATCTATGTAACATGCATGCAAATATAAAGACATTTCTATAAGAGAAGAAATTTCCTCACATTGGTATGGAAAATACAAGGGCACAACAAGAACTCCTTCTTGTTGATCTTGAGCTACAAATATGGTTGAACACAAATAATCTCCAAGGTAGAAGATCTCCTCTTAGTTGCACCAAGATGAACCAAATAATCTACCCTTATTATTAACTAGATAATAAGATAGATAATATACTACTAATATTAGACTATATTACTACACTAGTAATACTTAGGAAATATTAGTATATGAGAGTTGTAGTGAGAAGATGAGTTTTGAGAGATGAATGATAAAATAAGCAAGAATGAAGAAGTAAATAAATTGAACAACAATTGCTCAATTTATAGCCATAAGGGCCGGCTCTTTCATCACCCAAGAGTGATTTTTTTCTTCTTATTTTATTGCCATGTAAGGTGGTAATGTGTTGTAGTGAATAAAATGATATCATGTTTGCTATTCATGTCATAAGCATATGTTGCTTATGAGTATAAATAAGAACAACCAACATCACCATTTGACTTCACCACAACCGGCCATGTGAGCCTCAATTTGATCCATTTTGATTTTTGATATTTGTCCCACAAATACTTATTAATCATATGCTTAATTATCTTGTATAATTAAGTGTTAATTTGATCATATAACAATTATATGACTCAATTAAATAAATAATATGTACTTAACATTTTAAGTAATATTTTACCATTATATCAATATATAATGGGTCCCACAATGCTTAGTTAATTTATTTTACAACTCTTTGTAAATATAATTAACTAATTACCTCTTATCTCAAAACCTCAACTAATTTAGTAATTTAACGATTAATTACTAAGTTAAATCTTATTTAATCGTATTAAAATAAGATATAAATTTATTAGTCAATTATCGCATAATTGAAAAATAAACTTAATCGAATTTGAGTTCTTAACTCAATTTCTAACAATTAACTCTCGTACATATCGAATATATGTAATGTACTAATTAACTGTATCGTATACAAATAATTAGTTACTATTTGGATTTCATCCTTTAGGTGTGACCGAAAGGGATCAGTTGATCACCGCCGTCAAACGACAATAACGTCAAACTCTAGTCAGCCAACCGTTATTGATTTACGTTAATCAACTGACTAATCATATATATAGTCAATAAATATCCCAATTATATTCCATAATAAGATTTATTATGTGGCGCACTATTGTGGAGGACACCTACTCCAACAATCTCCCACTTGTCTGACACAATTGTGCGTCACCGATTCTCTTGTCTCTTTATCACATCTCCCACTCAACGCAAGGTGTCTTTCAGGTCGCACTTGCGATTGACAATATCTAGAGTGGTGTTCTCGATAGGGAGAGTAACTGTCTGACCGGAAAATCTACCATAGATCTCTTTCCGAGCGTGGCCACGCATTTACAGTAACTACTCCTCGAGTGGCCTAAAGATGTTTTTACCCAAACGTGTGTGACACTTCCTGTGATCCATCTACTCTGTATAGAGGCAGATCACCATGATCAGAGAAGTCCATCGGCCTCCTTTTACGGCACGAACTAGAACATCAACCAAAACCAATCGGAAACTGCACCGACTCAGATAGACGTTCGCCAGTCAAAAGAATCGACTTATAGGAATAAGATAGAAGACCCTGCCACGACCAGGCATCAAATAATTGATTTAAGGGTCTCTACAATGTCACTGTCCGACAGAGTGTCATACAGTCTGTCTATGTAAACGACCATTCATCTCCATGACCCCATGGTGCTAACCAACCATCGATCGACTTACAATCTAGTCATTTTGAGACGTCACCTCATTGAGTGACTAGGGACAAAATACTAAGTTCGTCCTATTCACTTGAATAGGGTCCAACAATCTATTCGGATAAACAAATTATTAAATTTAGTCAAACTAAATAAAAGAGTTTAAAATAAAACTCGAACAATGAATGCAATTATCATATACGAAATAATTAATACAACATTCAATTATTACATATTACATAATCTAAACGAATTATGGCACACGTCTCAATTCCATTGTGACGACATGACCATCATGCTTAGCCTTTGATAAAGGCTTGGTTAAAGGATCATCAATGTTTTCATCTGTCCCAACCTTACAAATGTCAATTTCCTTTCTGTCCACGTAATCTCTAATTACATGATATTTCCTAAGTACATGTCTAGACTTGTTACTAGACTTGGGCTCTTTTGCCTGAAAAATAGCCCCACTGTTATCACACTAAATTGTGATAGGATCTTTGGCAGTAGGGACTACTGATAGTCCTTCCAAAAATTGCCGAATCCACACAGCTTCCTTTGCAGCTTCAGACGCTGCAAGGTACTCTGCTTCTTTTGTAGAATCCGCTGTAACGCTTTGCTTGAAACTCTTCCAGCAAACAGCTCCTCCATTCATCATATAAACGTAGCCGGATTGGGATTTCATATCATCCATATCTGTTTGGAAACTGGCATCTGTGTAACCCTTTACACGTAACTCAGTCTCGCCTCCAAACACTAAGAACGAATCCTTAGTCCTTCTTAAGTACTTAAGGATGCTCTTTACGGCTATCCAGTGACTCTCACCTGGATTTGCTTGGTAACTACTTGTCATGGCTCAAGCATATTCAACGTCGGGACGAGTGCACATCATAGCAGCCATACAGGATTATCAACAGCTGATGCTAAGGATCAATTTGCATGCTTCATCAATTTCCCCTCGGGTTTCGCAAGGGCACGTCTGACTTGCTCAAAGTGACCCACTCCCCATAGGAATCAAAGCCTCTCTTTAGTAGTCTTTCATTTGAACCGATCAAGATCCGTAATCAATATAATTCTCTTGACTTAAAGCTAGTATCCTTTTAGATCTATCCCTATAGAATCCGGATACCTAGAATTCGCTTGGCCTCTCCCTAAGTCGTTCATTTTGGAATGGTATTCCTAGCCACTCCTTTACAGAAGTGAGCATTGGAATATCATTCCCAATGAGTAGTATGTCATCTACATACAAGACTAGAAAAGTTACTTTACTCCCACTAAACTTCATGTATAAACACGGTTCCTCGACACTTCGAGTGAACCCATTTTGTTTAATTACATGATCGAAACGATGATTCCAACTCCTGGATGCTTGCTTAAGACCATAGATGGATCTCTTAATTTTGCATACCTTCTTAGGGTTTGATGGATCCACAAAACCTTCAGGTCGTGTCATGTACACTTCCTCTTCTAGAAACCCATTCAAGAAGCGGGTTTTG
>JAIUZE010066613.1:0-40137 GCA_022085475.1 Heliosperma pusillum | reverse complement strand
CTCATGAAGTACAAATCCGAAATCATCATATGATAGAAAGACTCGGGGATGACACTCTTAGGCAATCATACACTCACCGTTAGCGGCATAAGTTTGATAAGATTGAGACTCGACAAACAAACCATGCCAAGTCATCCAATGATCACAAATAATCAATCATATAATCATCCATTCAAACGTACAATACGTTGACAACATCTCTCACGGTAAATGACACGCACTAGCACCGTGTACATGGCAAGTATGATTAAACTCGCATCCACGGGATAAAACATTGCCCTGAACGCATACACGATTCAATAAATTTCGTATATGTAGACTAACTTCCTCCCGGTAGGACGACGATATAAATATCCGATCCTAGTCTAAACCTGGCCAGACTCTCGGAATAACATTTTCCGATTCGACATGCGATAAACGTTTCGCATCCAAGACTCGGTCAATCATAGACGCCGAGTACTCCAAATTCGGTCAACCTTCATGAAAGAGGCGGAAAAGAGCACAAGCATCATAACAAGCGGTACGCTACATGCAATGACACCACCTCGCAAGTATACAACATTTGACGGTCGGGTCGATCAACGCAAAGCATTCGCCTCCCAACAACGTCGTCATATGCCCACTAACACATGCAATTAAGCAGTAAGGATACACGCCTCGTTATGATATTCGAGCCTTACAAACGTGGAGGTAGCCAGGGGAATGAGAGTACAAAGCACATAACAAATTGTGCTCAAACCGTAACATGTGTAAAACCGACTCAAAGTGGGATATATAAAAAACCGTCACAAAACATGCGATACAAGCGAATGGAATATCATATATTCGAAACATTAATATTTAAAGTCATTTCGTAAATTTATACGATAAACGAACCATCGGAAATATTAAAAATGAAAAACATAAGTAAGAAATACAATTGAAAGTCAGCGTGTGCCAGCCGGTCAAGGGGACTGGCTGCCAGCTACCCGGCTGGCACCCATAGTAACATTTGAAAACAAATAAAAATGAAGTATGTCCCAGCCGGTCAAAGGGACCGGCTGCCGGCTACCCGGCTGGGACCAAAGTCATACGAGAAAATGAAGTAATATTGGCATGAGTCTCAGCCGGTCGGCTGACCGGCTGCCGGTCGGCCGGCTGCGACGTATTGTATATTAAAATTCTACGTAAATAACAATTCAACATCAGCCACTTCCCAGCCAGTTGACCGGCTGCCGGTCTGCCGGCTGGGGTCTAAAGTGCACGAAAATCACAATTTTCACTAAGGATCAACATACAACAATCATCATTTAACATCACAATTCATCAATTCTCATATCAATTATCAACTAACAACAACCATCATCAACAACACAATTCCTATGATTACTAATCTTATTCTAAATACGATTACTAACATAGAAAACACATTAAAACACGTAAATGATATCGAGTAACCCTTCACCGTTACCTTTTTGCGTCTTCAATCCTCGTCCAGGTCCTCTTCTATCAAATATTAGTCCTTGTCGAGGTCTTGGAGGTTACCACCTACAATTAAAAAATAAAAGATGAATATAATTCACCTTTGAGAAAGACGGATAAATTAAAAAGCGAGAAAGACGGTAATTTTATTACCAATTAAGATAGAGGACGATGAGAGGGAAAGAATAAGACGAACTTGAGTGAATTTGAGCGAGAAACGAAGGAGTAGTGACGATATTAAAACTTGAGCAAATATGGAGGTTAGGTTTTGGTGGTTACTTGGTGAGGAAGAAGAAGGTGTTGAGTATGAGGGAGCTTAGGGTTAAGGGAGTATAAGAGGGAGTAAGTGGAAAATTTCATGTAAAAAGCCAATAACGTGTTAAGACGTAGTTTACTCGGAATCTCGCGTAAAGTCCAAATACGAACTCGGAAATTCTAAATTAGACACGGAAAATTTAAATCTAAACTAAAACTAAATTTCGCTGAAAAGTATCCGTAAAATATTTTTACTATAAAAATAGGGTACATTTGCGGGTGTTACAATCACCCCACATTTTAAAAAGTTTCTCCCTCGAAACTTGAGCGAAATAAAGATACCTTAATCGAATAGGGTTGGATATTTAATACGCATAGAAGCTTCCGTTTCCCACGTCTCTTCTTCAACATTGGCACATCTCCACAAGATTTTCACTAAAGGCACCACTTTACTTCTCAACTTCTTATCCTTGCGATCTAGGATGCGGATCGGCTTCTCTTCAAAGGACAAATTCGGTTCAAGCTCGGGCATTTCCGCTTGAAAGACATGACTTGGATCACTAACATACTTTCTCAATTGAGAAACATGGAATACATCATGAACCTTAGCCAAATTCGGGAGTAAGTCCAACTTGTAAGCAACGGCACCAATCCTTTTCACAATATCAAAGGGTCCAATGTATTTCGGGCTCAATTTACCCTTTACACCAAACAGTTTAACACCCTTCATTGGAGATACTTTCAAGAACACTTTATCCCCAACTTCAAATTCTAACGGTCTTCTTCGGATATCGGCATAAGACTTTTGTCGATCTTGAGCGGCTTTCATTCTATCACGAATGACCTTCACATTATCAATGGTTTCAACAAGAACATCGGGACCTAAGTCACGAACATCACTCAATTGATTCCAACATATAGGACTTCGACATTTTCTTCCATAAAGAGCTTCATAAGGAGCCATCTTGATCGAGGCATGATAACTATTGTTGTAAGAAAACTCCACCAACGGTAGACTCTTTTCCCAACTAGATTGGAAGTCGAGTGCACAAGCCTTAGCAAGTCTTCTAAAGTCTGAATAGTCCTTTCGGTCTGACCATCGGTAGCGGCATGGAATGCGGTACTCATCAACAATTTACTACCCATGGCTTCTTGTAAAGCCTTCCAAAATCTCGAACAAAACCTCGGATCTCGGTCGGATAAAATCTCCTTGGGAACACCATGGTATCTAACAATCTCATCAACATAGGCTTTCGCTAGTCGATCTAAACTCCAAGTCTCTTTGATCGGAATGAATCTAGCACACTTGGTCAAACGATCAACAATAACACAAACGGCATCTTTACTTCCAACGGTCCTTGGCAACGCCATGACAAAATCCATAGAAATAGATTTTCCATAGTGGAATATCCAAAGGTTGTAGCAATCCACCGGGTCTCTTGTGTTCAATCTTCACTTGTTGGCAAGTAAGACATCTTCCAACATAAGACACAACATCGCCTTTTAAATTCGGCCACCAAAATTGTAGCTTCAAGTCTTTATACATCTTATCATGTCCGGGGTGAATAGAATATGGGGAAAGATGAGCTTCATTAAGAACTCGCTTTCTCAAATCAAGAGCATTAGGCACAAACAAACGGCCATGGAATCGAAGAACACCTTCGTCATCAAACCTGAAATCTTTAGCCTTTCCTTCTAGAAGTTTGGCTTGAATAGACTTGTAGATAAGATCATCAACTTGGCTTTCGCGGATCTCGCGGAGGAAAACAGGTTCGGCAGTCATAGCACCAATATAATCAAATCCACGTTCCACGAATTCCAATTTCAACTTTTGAAACTTGGCACAAAGATCATCGGGTAATACCCGCATAGCATTCAATGCATGAGAAGCTTTTCTACTAAGAGCATCGGCAACAACATTCGCCTTCCTTTCATGGTATAACAACTCAAAATCATAATCATTCACCAATTTCAACCATCTTCTTTGTCTCATATTCAACTCCTTTTGAGTAAATATGTACTTCAAACTTTTGTGATCGGTAAATATGCGACAATGAATACCAATAAGGTAATGTCGCCACACTTTCAAGGCATGGACAACGGCGGCTAATTCCAAATCATGAGTAGGATAGTTCACTTCATGAACTCTCAACTGTCTCGAAGCATAAGCCACCACTTTCCTACTTTGCATAAGTACACAACCCCATCCCATCTTGGAAGCATCACAATAGACATCAAAGTCTACACCGTCTTCAGGTAAAGTCAACACCGGAGCGGTAGTTAACCTTTTCTTTAACTCTTGAAAAGCGGCTTCACAAGCTTCATTCCAAACGAACTTGGTTTCTTTCTTCAACAATTGAGTCATTGGTCTAACAAGCTTTGAGAAATCCTTAACAAATCTACGGTAATAACCAGCTAAACCAAGAAAACTTCGAACTTCTGTAACATCGATCGGACTCTTCCAATCAACAACGGCTTCAATTTTTGAAGGGTCTACCATCACACCTTCTTTAGAAATTACATGCCCAAGAAAGGACACTTTAGGTAACCAAAAATCACACTTGGAGAATTTGGCAAACCACTTTTGACGACGAAGAACACCCAAAATAGTCCTAAGATGAATAGCATGCTCTTCTTCGGACTTGGAGAAAATAAGGATGTCGTCAATGAACACCACCACACACTTGTCAAGGTACTCACTAAATGTACGGTTCATTTGATCCATAAAAATAGCGGGAGCATTACTCAATCCAAATGGCATCACCTTGAACTCATAATGACCATATCTTGTACTAAAAGCGATCTTCGGAATATCGGCATCACGAACGGGAATTTGGTGATAACCGGATCTCAAATCAATCTTGTAAAAAGTAGAAGCACCCTTTAGTTGATCGAAGAAATCTTCAATTCTTGGCAAAGGATATCTATTCTTGATTGTAATTCGGTTCAACTCACGGTAATCAATACAAAGCCTCATGGAACCATCTTTCTTCTACACAAAGAGAACGGGAGCACCCCAAGGCGAGGCACTTGGTCGAATAAAACCCTTTTCAATCATATCATCAAGTTGCTTCCTTAACTCTTTCTACTCGATTGGAGCCATACGGTAAGGAGCTTTGGCTATGGGTCCGGAACCAGGTACAAGATCAATAGAAAACTCAACATCACGCTCGGGAGAAATCCCAGGCAAGTCTTTGGGGAATACATCAACGAATTCACGGACTATAGGCACATCTTCTATCTTTGGTAAGGACGTAGTAGTAGAAGTCACAACACACAAGTATGCTTGGTAACCCTTTCTTACCATACTCACCAACTTCATTGCGGAAATCAAAGACACACCCATTCAGGAACGAGATCCCTTATAGGTTATTCTAACTCCTAAAGGACTCTTTAAATAAATCTTTTGATCTCTACACTCGAACCTAGCATGGTATAATACTAACCAATCAATACCTAGAATTACATCGAACTCTCCTAGAGGAAACTTAAGGATATTAGCGGGAAAGATAGTACCCGCAATAGAGATTGGAACATTAGGATAAAGAGTAGAACAAGAGATAATTTCTCCGGACGATGGTAAGGATATGGGAGTATCCTCACTAGAAGTAGGCTCGATTGATAATTTATTAGCATAAGTCGAAGACACAAAGGACATAGAAGCACCGGTATCAAATAGAATAAGACAAGGTTGCTCTAAGATTGAGAACATACCCGTAATTATCTCCGGATGAGCATCGGCTTCGGCTCGGCTCAGAACGAAGATAGAACCCTTAGGTTTGGCAATTGGAGGGGGCAACTTACGATCGGGGCAATCATCATAACGGTGACCACTCTTTTGGCAAAAGAAGCAAATATAAGGTGGGTTGTAACAAGCTACACCGGGGTGGTGTGGTTGTCTACAACGGCTACATAAGCGACCTTGAGCTTGAGGAGGAGCATATGGCCTATGAGCCACATTAGAAGTAGCTCGGGGAATGAAAGGAGCGGGAGCTCTTGCACTTGCATTTGGGGGAGGATTGAATCTCCTCTTGTTGGCATAAGAGTTGGAGGAAGACGGAGTAAACAGCCTCTTCACATAGAAATTAGGCCTACGAGTGAAAGAAGGAGAGGGATTCTTCATCATAGCTTTATCCTTGATGGCCTTCACGGAGTTCTCGGCCCATAGAGCATCATCATATAAATCCCCAAAGGAAGTAGTATTTCTCCTCACCTTACTTTGGAGTAAAGCACTAAGCTTGTTGCGGTAGTAGAAAGCTCGGTCCTCGTCATCTTTGATAAGCCTCGGAGCAAAGTGAGCAAGCTTGTTGAACTCCATAGTGAAGTCTTGTGCCGGCAAGTTACCTTGCTTGAAGTCAATAAATTCCTTGAGCCTTTGTTGCTTGAGCTCCTTAAAAAAATAGACCTTCAACTAGAGCTTTGAAACAAGCCCAATTGAAGTCGTCTTCAAGAGTAGCGGTGGCACTAGTAATCGCCCACCAAATATCTTCTTCCCTTACAAGGAAGTGCTTGGCAATCCTTACCTTGTCCTCTTCACGGACTTGGTATAAATCGGATTGCTTCTCCATTTCTCGGAACCATTCCGATAGCTCGGTAGGGTTCGACTCTCCACCGTAAGGTATAATTTTACTCCTAGCTATTTGGCTTGCCACCCAAGCGTAACCTCCTTGGTGGTTATCTTCTCTACGAGGGGGAATTTGGTTGGCTTGAGCAATCGCCGCATCTTGTTGATTTTTCAACACTTGCGTAAGAGCTTCTAGCATAACGTTCTCTACTACTCGAGGTCTAACCAACTTCATACGAAACAAAAACAAAACAAGTTAATCCTAACACTTAGCATAAACAAATAGACTACCAAGTAAAATCCTTAACTTCTACCCATCTCTCATTTATTATTTCAAGGTCAAGTAGTTTAAGTTTAAGGTTCACATGTATGAGAAGGGAGCGTTAAAGCTCTGATACCAACTGTGACAACCCTCGCGAATGCGGAAATAAAACATAAGAAGCATGTGATTTATATAGCGGAAAATACGGTGTTTTTAAAACTTTTTACATGCAAATAGAAAATACGAGGAATGTCAAATAATTACAAACTAAAATAGAATATACTACAAAGAGACGAAGTCTCTCAAAATATTATCCAAAATCAAAGTGATTAGCAAACTAGCTAAACAACGCCTAGAGGTGATTCATCCAGGTTAACGCCCGCTAGCTCACACCCGAACCCAAAATACCACAAGCAAAAACCCATCCAATCAAGCAACCTGTTCATCCATGAAAAACATGAACGCCACATTCAGTGGGGAGTAACTCCGGGTTCTCCCAGCTATATCACAATAAACATACTTAAAAGGTAATACGAAAGTAGAAGCATGCATATATAAATATACATGTGAAATACGAGAAGAATAAATAGGCAATTCAATATGTAAAGATAAGAGCTCATGAAGTACAAATCTGTAACAATCATATGATAGATAGACTCGGGGATGACACTCTTAGGCAACCATACACTCACTAGGGCTTGCATCTCACCGTTAACGTCATAAGTTTGATAAGATTGAGACTCGACAAACAAACCATGCCAAGTCATCCAACGATCACAAATAATCAATCATATAATCATCCATTCAAACGTACAATACGTTGACAACATCTCTCACGGTAAATGACTCGCACTAGTACCGTGTACATGGCAAGTATGATTAAAATCGCATCCACGGGATAAAACATTGCCCTGAACGCATACACGATTCAATACATTTCGTAAATGTAGACTAATTTCCTCCCGGTAGGACGACGATATAAATATCCGATCCTAGTCTAAACCTGGCCAGACTCTCGGAATAACATTTTCCAATTTGACATGCGATAAACGTTTCGCATCCAAGACTCGGTCAATCATAGACGTCGAGTACTCCAAATTCGGTCAACCTTCATGAAAGAGGCGGAAAAGAGCACAAGCATCATAACAAGCGGTACGCTACATGCAATGACACCACCTCGCAAGTATACAACATTTGACGGCCTGGTCGATCAACGCAAAGCGTTCGCCTCCCAACAACGTCGTCATATGCCCACTAACACATGCAATTAAGCAGTAAGGATACACGCCTCGTTATGATATTACAGCCTTACGAACGTGGAGGTAGCCAGGGGAATGAGAGTACAAAGCACATAACAAATAGTGCTCAAACCTTAACATGTGTAAAACCGACTCAAAGTGGGATATATGAAAAACCGTCACAAAACATGCGATACAAGCGAATGGAATATCATATATTTGAAACATTATTATTTAAAGTTATTTCGTAAATTTATACGATAAACGAACCATCGGAAATATTATAAATGAAAAACCTAAGTAAGAAATACAATTGAAAGTCAGCGTGTGCCAGCCGGTCAAGGGTACCGATTGCCGGCTTCCCGGCTGGCACCCATAGTAACATTTGAAAACAAATAAAAATGCAGCGTGTCGCAGCCGGTCAAAGGGACCGGCTGCCGGCTACCCGGCTGGAACCAAATTCATACGAGAAAATGAAGTAATATTGGCATGAGTCTCAGCCGGTTGGCTGACCGGCTGCCGGTCGGCTGACCGGCTGCCGGTTGGCCGGCTGAGACGTATTTTATGTTAAAATTCTACTTAACCAACAATTCAACATCAGCCACTCCTCAGCCGGTCGGCCGGCTGGGGTCTAAAGTGCACGAAAATCACAATTTTCACTAAGGCTCAACATACAACAATCATAATTTAACATCACAATTCATCAATTCTCATATCAATTATCAACTAACAACAACCATCATCAACAACACAATTCCTATGATTACTAATCTTATTCTAAATACGATTACTAACATAGAAAATACATTAAAACATGTAAATGATATCGAGTAACCCTTCACCGTTACCTTTTTGCGTCTTCAATCCTTGTCTAGGTCCTCTTCTATCAAATAGTAGTCCTTGTCGAGGTCTTGGAGGTCACCACCTACAATTAGATAATAAAAGATGAATATAATTTACCTTTGAGAAAGACGGATAAATTGAAAAGCGAGAAAGACGGTAATTTTATTACCAATTAAGATAGAGGACGATGAGAGGGAAAGAATAAGACAAACTTGAGTGAATTTGAGCGAGAAACGAAGGAGTAGTGACGATATTAAAACTTGAGCAAATATGGAGGTTAGGGTTTTGGTGGTTACTTGGTGAGGAAGAAGAAGGTGTTGAGTATGAGGGAGCTTAGGGTTAAGGGAGTATAAGAGGGAGTAAGTGGAAAATTTCATGGAAAAAGCCCATAACGTCTTAAGACGTAATTTACTCGGAATCTCGCGTAAAGTCCAAATACGAACTCGGAAATTCTAAATTAGACACGGAAAATTTAAATCTAAACTAAAACTAAAGTTCGCTGAAAAGTATCCGTAAAATATTTTTACTATAAAAATAGGGTACATTTGCGGGTGTTACATATTCATTAGAGTTTGAGGTAGAACCTTCAAATGTTATGGAATCAAGGGTTGTTCCCCTTGAATTCAATCTCGAGGTTATAGGTGAATTAGGTTTAACTTTGGATTCACTACACTAATTTGAATTCAAGGTTATAGCTTCATCAGATATAACTTTGGTACTTAATCCCTTGTTTTGAAAGGAAGTATCATCAACTGTAACTTCAGCTCTCTTTCCATTATCATTTGAAGGCGTCTCAGACGCATCATTTTTGCCTTAAATCGCCTTTTCTTCTTCATCCAACTTTGGAGGATCATCTTTAGACAATTGAAAATCAGGTTCATTTTCATCTTTCTCATCATCCTGTATAGTCTTATCAAAAGAATGATTTTCATGAATATAACATGAGCACTTTCTTCGATGCATAATGTTCTTTTGTTAAAAACTTTATAAGCATTACTATGATCAGAATAGCCAATAAAAATAACCTCATCACTCCTATGATCAAATTTGCTTAACCAATTTTTTTCATTGTTATGAACAAAGCATTTACTCCCAAAGCACCGCAAGTGGGATATATTAGGTTTTCAACCTCTATGGAGTTCATAAGGGGTTTTATTTAAAATAAGCCTTATCATAGCACGGGTATGAATATAACACAAAGTACTAATGGCCTCAGCCAAAAAGTTACGAGGTAGACCACTACATAAAACCATTGTTCGAGCCATATCCTTTACAGTTCTATTCATACGTTCAACAACACCATTTTGTTATAGGGTTCGTGGTGCAGAAGAGTTGTGTCCTATACCATTAACCCTACAATATTCTATAAAAGCTTGATTATCAAATTCGGTGCCCTAATCCGAACGAATTGAAACAAGATTAAACATATATTTGTTTTGGACAAATTTCTTAAGTCAATCAAAATCATTGAAAGTCTAATCTTTAGAGTCCAATTATATAGGTTAAACAACCTCGAGTAATCATCAACTAAAACGAAGACATACCTGGATCCTGCTCTACTTCTTACCTTCATCGGACCACAAAGATACATATGTACAAGTTCTGAAGCATGATTCGTTCTTACTACTCGTTTAGGTTTGAAGGATGATCTAACATGCTTACATCGGACAAAAGTGTCATACATGTTCTCTTGATCAAACTTGATTTTAGGCAATCCTTCAACCAAGTCTCATCTTTTGAGATTATTCAAGATAAGGGAGCTGATGTGACCAAATCTCTTGTGAGATAGACAAGGATCATGTAATGTTACTTTCATGCATGTAAAAGAGTTAGTAGGAACATCATTCAAATCAATCATATATACATTCCGTTTACGATGTCCTTCAAGTATACCCTTACTAGTGCCTTCAATTATGATGCAACAAATATTTGAGTGAAAAATGACTTTGTTACCTTTATCACATAATTGAGATATACTGAGTAGGTTATGCTTGAGGCCACTTACGAAATACATATCACTAATTGAATGAGAATAAGATAGACCAATCTTACCAACACCAATGACTTTACCTTTCTTGTTTTCTCCAAAGGTGACCTTACCTCCATCAAAAGGCTCAAGCGAAAGAAATAAATTTTTATTTCCGCTCATGTGCCTTGAGCAACAACTATCAAGGTACCATAAGTTACTTTCTTTCACAACAACCCACTAGACAGGTTAAATACATTATAAGTACCCAAAAAAGGTTGGGTCCTTTAGTGTTAGTTAACCTAAATATCTTATCTATTCTAACCCAAACTTGTCTTATGATTTTCTTTTTAGGGTATGGTCTACTAGGAAGTGTCTTGGTCTTTTGGTGTTGTTTAAGTTCCCGAGATTGTTGCTTCTTGGGTTGTTGTCTTTCCTCAGGCAAGTTAGGTTTCTTCTTATAAGAAAAACTCCTATCGTAGAACCATCGATGTTCATTATTTCTGACTTCTTCTACAAGGGGTTCAGGATTAGCATACATGTCCTCTTCCTCTTGTGTGATAGAGGCTCTGACAAACTCCATGCTTTCATTTAGGTCTTTTGTGTATTTAATACAATCTTATATAAGATGACCCGTATGACCACAATAATTACAAATAAGATACTCACGTAAATTGACATATTTCTTTTTCAGAAATCATGTTCAGAAGGAGTAGATTTTCATTTAGAGTGATCCTTACGGCTGTAACATTCATGACCTAATCTCATTTTCATGTTTTTGGCAGATTGTTCTGTTAAGAAATTGAACACAGTTTTTGTGACAACCCCCGCGAATGCGGAATAATAAATCAAACAAGCATGTGAATTATAATGCGGAAATAGGTAGTTTTTAAAAACTTTTATACATGCAAGTTAAATAACACGAGGTGTGTCAAAATATTACAAACTAAGTACGGAATATACAATAAATAGATGGGGTCTCTTAAAATGTTAGCAAAGAACAAGTGTTTAACAAAACTAGCTACTATCGTCTAGAGGTGAACTTCCAGGGACAACGCCCGCTAGCTCACACCCGAACCCCAAAATATCAGATCCAAAAAGTCATCCATAGCATGCAACCTGTTCATCCATGAAAAACATTAATGCCACAGTCAGTGGGGCGTAACTCCGGGTTCTCCCAGCCATATTACATCAAACGTACATATAAGGTAATACGAAAGTAAAGCATGCAGATATATATATATACATGTGAGTTGCAATAAGAATAGATAGGCAATTCTATAGAAAATGATAAGATCATGTGGAAATCAAATTCGAAAACATCATGTTATTCAAAGACTCGGGAAGGACACTCTTAGGCAACCGAATACGCTCACTAGGGCTTGCATCTCACCGTTAGCGGTATAAGTTTGATAAGATTGAGACTCGACAGACAACCAAGTCAAATCATGCGATGATCACAGTAAATCAAACATATTATCATCCATTCACGAACCAAGACATTGACGGTGTCCAATCATGCAATGACCATGAATAATGTCATGAAATCACGCATTCAAAGACGACTCAAGACGACAACTCTCACGGTAAATGAAACGCACTAGCATCGTGTACATGGCAAGTATGATTAACAGGCATCCACGGGATATAACATTTCCCTGAACTCATACACGATGCTACATTTCGTATATGTAGACTATTTTCATCCTGGTAGCACGACGATAATAATACGGTCCTAGTCTAAACCTGGCCAGGATCTCGGAATAAACGTGTTCCGATTCGACATGCGATGACGTTTCGCATCCAAGACTCTGTCTTACAATATATATGCCGAGTACCCCAAATTCGGTAGATCAATTCACGAAAGAGGCGGAAAAGAGCTCAAGCCTCATAACAAGCGGTACGCTACATGCAAATAACACCACCTCGCAAGTACACAACATTTGACGGCCGGGTCGATCAACGCATAGCGTTCAACTCCCAACAACGTAGTCGTATGCCCACTAACACATGCATTTAAGCAGTAGGATACCTCTCCGTTCCGACATTCCAGCCTTACGAACGGAAAGGTAGCCAAGGGAATGAGAATACAAAGCACAAGACAAAATAGTGCTTAAACCGACTCATTTGTAAAAACCGACTCAAAGTGGGAACATATCGAAAACAGTCACAAAACATGTGATACATGCGAAAGAGATATCATATATCCAAAACATGAATATTATAAGACATTACGTAAAATTATACGGTAAACGGATCATGCGAACTATTATAAATTACGAGTTTTATAAGTTAAAGAAAAACATCACAGCCGTGTTCCAGGCCGGGCAAGTGACCGGTGGCCGGTGGGCCGGCTCAGAACACAGGCAAAATCCCAAAAACAGAGAAAAGAGGTTTGGGCCGGTCAGTGGACCGGCGGCCGGTGGGCCGGCCTGGAGCACCTCTTATACAAAAATCCAATTTTCCAAATGAGTTACTGGAGTGTTCCCAGCCGGTTGGCAGACCGGCGGCCGGTCGACCGGCAGGGAACCCCAGTTCACCCGAGAGCCTCTTACACTTAACCAATTCATTTCCAAATCATTTCAATTCTCATATCTACTTCAAATAATCATCAACAATCAATATAATTCATCAACATTCATCATATAACATCATTTACTAATCATAGCATGGTTTCTAATCTTCCTAATCGTATTCTAATACGATTTTCTAGCATATAACATGTAAAACACGTAAGTGATACCGAGTAACCCTTCACCGTTACCTTCTAGCGTCTCTAATGATCGTCAAGCTCCTCTTATATAAGGAAATAGTCTTTGTCGGGGTCTTGGAGGTCGCCACCTACAAATAGATCGTAAAAAAATGAATAAAGTTCATCTTGAGAAAGACGGAATGCTTGAAAAGCGAGAAAGACGATAATTTTATTATCAATACGGATAGAGGAAGGTACGGGAGGAAGAATAAGACGAACTTACGTAAATTCTATCAAGTAACGAAGAAGATACGTCAATTCTAAGATCGATATTCAAAGAGGGAAAGTTTCTTAAGGAAGAAGGAAGGGTTTTGTGTTTGATTTGGTGTTGAATGAAAAATTAGGTTAAGGAAAGAAGTTGTGTGAGTTGTGTAAGAAAAAGTCAAAGATGGTTTCAAAGTCAAGAAAGTCAAACTCGACTCAAAAGTCAAGAAAAGTCAAACTCGCCTTAAGACGGAATATTCATGGAATCTCGCAGAAATTCCAAATACGAACTCGAAAATTCTAAATTCGACTCGGAACTTAAAATTCTAATTTAAAACTTAAATTTACTGAAAAGCTTTTGTAAAATATTTCTACTAGAAAAATAGGGTACATTTCCGGGTGTTACAATAATTCACATGCTTGTATGTTTTATATTTCCGCATTCGCGAGGTTTGTCACAATGCCAACTGTGTACAAGACTTCCCCATGTATGCACAATTCTATAAATATTGAGTCTTTATTTTTTGAAAGCTCTAAGTTTGGGAAATGTAACATTATAGCATAGTAAACAAGCAAGCAAATCATGAAAAGCATTCAATTGTGTTCAAAATCTTAAAATTTCTCTTTAAAATCTTCTCTTTCAAAATTTGAAAAATATAACTAAAATGCAAAAAGGGAAAATGCAATCTCTCCCCCAAGCTAAACATCACATTGTCCTCAATGTGAGCACAAAGACTAAATATGCAACGAGATGCTCAATGGGAAGAAAGGAAAAATGAAAGAAGAATGAAGCTTACTAGTCATCGCGGACTCCCCCAAGCTAGTTTTTTGGACTTGACAAGGAAGGTCTTCAGAGATTCTTCAAAAACTCTTTCATCTGCAAAGGAAATCTAACAAAACAACGAAATAGGGAAAAGCAAAAATAAAAATGCAAAAAGGAAAAAAAAAACACGGGTTGCCTCCTAAGAAGCGCTTGTTTAACGTCCTGCTCGACCAATTTTTCGAAGAAATCATTGGGTTGTGGATGGACGCTCCATATAGACAATATCTAAGCATCCTATGATAGAATTGCTATAGTAGAGTTTCAGTCTGTGTCCATTGACTTTGAATTTCTCACCATTACTAGTCATTAGTTCCACATAGCCGTATTTGCTGACATATGTGAAAGTGAATGGTCCGGACCATCGTGATCAAAGTTTTCCCGGAAAAAGTTTTAAACTGGAGTTGAAAAGAAGTACTTGGTCACCGACATTAAATTATTTTTTAATTATCCTCTTGTCGTGCCAACGCTTCGTTTTCTCTTTGTAGATCCTAGAATTTTCATAAGCTTGCAAACGAAATTCCTCTAGCTCATTGAGTTGCAAAAGTCGTCTATCAGCGCTAAGCTTTGTGTCTAAGTTGAGTTCTTTGATAGCCCAGTAAGCTTTGTACTCTAACTCGACAGGAAGATGACAGGCCTTTCCATAAACCAATCGATAGGGAGATGTCCCAATCGGGGTTTTTAAAGCTGTGCGATAAGCCCATAAGGTGTCATCGAGCTTATTACTCCAATCAGTTCTAGATCTTGAGACTACTTTCTGAAGAATCGTTTTGAGCACTCTGTTTGAAACTTCTACTTGACCGCTGGTCTGAGGGTGGTAGGCTAATCCTCGTCCGTGATACACACCATATTTGGCAAGCAGAGTGTCTAACTGCTTTTCTACAAAATGAGTTACTCGATCACTTATCACGGCTCTGGGTACACTAAAAGCGGAAAAATGATCTTCTTAATGAAAGTCCATAGACCTTAATTAGACTCCTCTAATTATTTACTAAATTACTTATTAATTTAGTTTATAATGATCTATGTAACATGCATGCAAATATAAAGACATTTATATAAAAGAAGAAATTTCCTCACGTTGATATGGAAATTATATGGGCACAACAAGAACTCCTTCTTGTTGTTCTCGAGCTATGAATATGGATGAACACAAACTATCTCCAAAGTAGAAGATCTCCTCTAAGTTGCACCAAGATTAACCCAAATAATCTACCCTTATTATTAACTAGATAATAAGATAGATATTATACTACTAATCTTATGACTATATTACTACACTAGTAATACTTAGTAAATATTAGTATTTGAGAGTTTTTAGTGAGAGGAAGAATTTTAGAAAGAAGTATGACAATTGCACAAAAAATCAAGTCATCAAAAATGAACAAAAAAATTGCTCATTATGTAGGCCAATTGGGCGGACCTCAATGTCCATAATTGGACTATTATTTTGTTCAATTTTATCACATGCATTTGAGTGGAGTGTTGTAGAAAAGATGATGATTGTTTACTACTTGTTATGTCACTTTCAATAAGTAACTAAAGAGTAAAAACAAGAACAACAATCATCACATTGTAACTACAATGTAACTGGCCATATTGGCCTAGTTTGATCCATTTTGATTTTTGATATTTGTCTCACAAATACTTATTGGTCATATGGTTAATTATCTTGTATAATTAAGTGTTAATTTGATCATATAACAATTATATGACTCAATTAAATAAATAATATGTACTTAACATTTTAAGTTATATTTTACCATTATATCAATATATAATGGGTCCCACAATGCTTAGTTAATTTATTTTACAACTCCTTGTAAATATAATTAACTAATTACCTCTATCTCAAAACCTCAACTAATTTAGTAATTTAACGATTAATTACAAAGTTAAATCTTATTTAATCGTATTAAAATAAGATATAAATTTATTAGTCAATTATCGCATAATTGAAAAATAAGTTTAATCGAATTTGAGTTCTTAACTCAATTTCTAACAATTAAATCTCGTACATATCGAATATATGTAATGTACTAATTAACTGTATCGTATACAAATAATTAGTTACTATTTGGATTTCATCCTTTAGGTGTGACCGAAAGGGATCAGTTGATCACCGCCGTCATACGACAATAACGTCAAACTCTAGTCAGCCAACCGTTATTGATTTACGTTAATCAACTGACTAATCATATATATATAGTCAATAAATTATCCCAATTATATTCCTTAATAAGATTTATTATGTGGCGCACTATTGTGGCGGACACCTACTCCAACAATGTCCAACGTGTCTGACACAAGTGTGGTCACGTTCTCTGTGTTTATCACTCTCACTCAACGCAGGTGTCGTGTAAGGTCGCACTTGCCGATTAGTGTCTAAAATATCTAGAGTGGTTTTCTCGATAGGGAGAGTAACTGTCTGACCGGAAAATCTACCATAGATCTCTTTCCGAGCGTGGCCACGAATTTACAGTAACTTCTCCTCGAGTGGCCTAAAGATGTTTTTACCCAACGTGGGTGGACAATTCCTGTTGATCCATCTACTCTGTATGATGCAGATCACCATGATCCAGAAGAAGTCCATCGGCCTCCTTTTACGGCACGACCTAGAACATCAACAAAAACCAATCGGAAACTGCACTATATCAGATAGACGGTCGCCAGTCAAAAGAATCGACTTATAGGAATAAGATAGAAGACCCTGCCACGACCAGGCATCAAATAACTGATTTAAGGGTCTCTACAATGTCACTGTCCGACAGAGTGTCATACAGTCTGTCTATGTAAACGACCAGTCATCTCCATGACCCCATGGTGCTGAACCAACCATCGATCGACGTACAATCTAGTCATTTCGAGACGTCACCTCATTGAGTGACTAGGGACAAAATACTAAGTTCGTCCTGTTCACTTGAATTGGGTTCAACCTTTCTTTCAACCAATTCGGATAAACAAAGTATTAAAATTTAGGCAAACTAAATAATGGAGTTTTTAATGAAACTCTAACAATGAATGCGATTATCAAATATTTGGAAAAATTGATACGCTATCAATAATTTCATATCTTATAATCTTTAGCAATTCAGGTACATATTTCAATCCCCATTGAAATGACATGACTATCATGTTCAGCCTGCAAAAAGCATGGCTAATGGATTAGCAATACTTGCATCTTTCCCATCGTTCTAATTGCTATTTCTCTTTGTCTACGTAATCTCTTATTACATAAAACTTTCTGAGTACGTGTCTAGGTTTGAATCTAGACTTAGGACTCTTGGCCTAAAGGTAGCTCCCACTGTTTTACCAGTATAATGGGATAGGATATACAGCTATATGAACTATTTCTAGTCCCTCCAATACTGTGGAATCCAAGCTACTTGTACTCCATTTCCGTTGTTAAATCCGCAATGATAAACTGCCTAGAACACTTCCGATATATGACATTTATATTTGAAAATGTCACTCCTACTTGGAACCTTTCCAATAGTATTTTCTGTTTGGAACTCTTCCAACAGATAAATCTTCTATGAAACACAGCCAGTTCATGATTTCAAATCACTTTGATCAGTTTGGAAACTGAAGTCTGTGAAAACTCTTACACACAACTCACTTTAAACTCCAAACATATGAAACATATCTTTTAGTCCTTCGCAAGTACTAAGAATGTTCTTTATGGCTATCAAGTGACTTTCACTTGGATTTGATTGCAAATGATTCGTCATACTCAAAGCATGCGAAATGTCGGATTGAGTATACATCACAGCGTATATAATTGATCCCGCAGCGGAAGCAAAAGGACTCAATTATGATGTGTTCAACTTCCTTGAACTAGTCAAAGATCTTATCAATATAAGAATTTTGACTCAATGCTAATATCCTTTTAGATTTATCTCCATAAATCCAGATATCTAAAATATGTATTCTACTTCTCCAAAATCTTTCATCATCTAAAATGATCAATATGTCTCCACATATAAGACTGGTGAAAACCATATTACTCCTACTAAACTTCATGTATAAACATAATTCCTCGAGATATCGAGAAATATTTTATGACATGATTGACACATCAATTCCAATTCTTTAGTGCTTACTTAAGACATCCTCTTAACCTTGCAAATTAACTTAGGATAGTTAGGATCTACGAACCCACAGGTGAATATAAAAAATACTACCTCTTCTAGAATCGTATTCGAGAAGGTGGTTCTTGAGGTCCAATTGACATCATACTATTCTGATATGCTCTAATCGCTAAGTATATTCGAATGGATCAAAGAATTAAGGTTGGTGCAAAACTCTTTGCCTACCAAGTTATCTTTGAAAACATTTTAATGTTCATCCATGCAAATTTAGATCTTAAAAATAAATTTACATTGAAGAGGTCGTACTTCTTCAAGTAAAATTTACCAGGTCACATACCTGACCATCATGCATGGAGTCCATTACGAATCGTATGACTCTAAGCCATATCAAGAAGTTGGGACTAAAAACAGTCTTTTATAAGTCGCATATTAGAATTCATCACTATAAAGGAGCGATAAAATTCCACCTCCTAGGTTCCGAAGAAACAACTACTGAACAAGCAATGAGGAAAGCTTTTTCCGGACCATATGCTCAGTTTGTGGCTAACATTTTCTCCCACTCTGTCTTATCAAGAAATAATCGTATTTTTTTATTGAAAGACAGCATCACGAGTCACAAACGCTTTGTTCTCGTGGTCAATGTGGGATTATTGAGCACTTGTTTCATTCAAATAACTTATAAATTAGGTACGCTACCTACCCATATCGTATATGGAATGAAATCAGACTGTTTTAAATGTGTTTTAATATGGTGGGAAAAGAAATAGCAGACAAAAATATTAAGATCCCAAAGGTTAGTCAAATGGCTCATTTTGACTTGATAAAGACAAAACCATATCGTATAAGGTTATGTTTCTCTATTCAACAACACCTTATCTAATAATGTGTGTTAGAGAAGTTAACTTGTGAAACCATTTCACAATACTTTTGGTGAAAATCAAAGTCAATACTTAGATATTTATAGTTACGACTTTAGTCGTAAGTCCTTGATCTAATGCTCTAGTGGTTAACTACTTCACATTGAAGCTTTTTGACTTTTTCAAAGATTTCCCATAGCACCTCATTAAGTAGAATCAAATATAATATCTACTTAAATCGTTGGTAAATAAAGTGAAATAGTCATAACCATCTCTGGTAGTGTTTGTTATTGGACTACACATATTCTTATGTAATGGGGCCAATAACTTACTAGTTCGATTTCCTTTTTAACAAAAGGGCACGAATCATCTTGCCTTGAATACAAGATTCGCACGCACCATAAGATTCAAAATCAGATGGTTTAGGGATAGTTGTCAATACTAGCCTCTTAATGTGCTACACAATCCAGAATTAAGATTAGATAAGGGTCACCAATTTTGAGCTTTTACAATCTATATGACAAGTAATTATTACTAGTTTAGATCAAGAATATATTTACCTTTGATTGGTATGGGATAACCATTGACCAAGTATAGGCATAAAAAGATACAACGTTTGTTCTATTCACAAAAGTGAAACACTTGTGTCGTACACAAAAGTGGATACTATATTCTTTATTTAGAGGTATAATAACGTTTATTAATGTATACCTCTAAATTCAAGACTAGATTGATCACATTATAACGTTTATTAATGGATACTATGTCTCTATGAAAATAGAACTACAATAGTTATATTTCCCTTGTAGGTCGACATTTAATCATGGTTAGTCGTCGCACGAATCATTATTATATGCATTGAATACATTGATGAAAACCATAATGGGTATCTGATACCCAAAACTTGCATTTTTGCAAAATAAATGTCGATCATATAGATATTATGGGTGAAAAATACACCCAATTTCTAACTTTTTAGAAAACTTGGGGCAGATTCTTTTCTTGTGTCCTACACTTTAAAATAGAATCGTCAAAAGTTGGGTTCGACACCTTGCTTGGGTTTTGACTTTACTATTCAAAATAGTCTTGCCTTTTTCCCTTGCCTTGTGTCAAAGTCGAGCGAACCTACTCTTGAACCTCGTCTTAACAATTAGGAATATAAACATCATTCTTATTGCTCCCACTCACTTTCATGAATCTCTACTTAGACAAGTATATTGGAATTATTGTGAAGACTATTCTTCATTTCATTCATGGTTTTACCTTTAAAAGGATAAACTTTTCATGAAGTGACTACGGTATTTGGTTGTTCACGATTTCAAATAAATCGATTAACCTAGTCATCCCAACTTATTTGGCCTCTTTTGAGGTAAGCCTCGATAAGGAGCATTATGACGACTTACCAAAATACAAATATTTTCTTTGGAGCAAAAATTTGATGTACCATTGTTATAAGAAGGCGTCACAAAATATTCAAAAACGCTTTTGACTAAGTGTGACTTATTCATTTACTCTTCATAAGAGACATTTGCAACGGTGAATATGAGGATAAAAAGATAAAATTCATTTTTGTCTTTAGCTACGGTGGTTTAAACGAAGATCGCAATCAAAATGCTACCGTATAAAATAATGGAAACTCCTTTCCACGATTGAACGAATTTACAAGTTCGTAGAAGGATAAAATGTTTGTCATTTCGCGAATAAAATAAATCTCAACGGAAAATAAACATTCATTGTTTAAATATATAATTCAACGGAAAAATTTTAACAAGTCACTCATATAATGACCCCTCACGAAATTATATAAGTGATTCCAAGACCCATATTTAGACAAAAATAGTCATCGCATGCTACCTTTATCTAAAAATGGTAAGTCAATACTTGACTAATTCTACACTTAGAACTCTTGGTTGACGGATTTCAACTAAATCCATCTCCTAGTCCCAAGATAACGCTTATCTCGTTGAGTCCAATCCAATTTTGGCTTGTGATCGCATCACCCTACTTACCCGAGGTAAAAAGGGACCCACGAGCGTGGTAGCCCTAATGAACACGGGATTCATAGGTGTTATTAATTGGTAAGGCTAATCTCAATTTTTTTAAATATGTGAGAGATCTTGTCAATTTTGTTATTAATTCCCTATAAGCGAACTAAGTCGGTGAATTTTGAATAACTTTGAATTTACAATCGAGAAATAAAATTGCATGTGTGACGATTTTGGCATGAGCGAAAAATAAAGCAAGCAACCAAGCAACAATAAAATCCTAGTATGGACACCTAGCTAATCAAAATTAACTAGATAGTTACAAATTCGGAAACCAACTCCTTGGTCCCTTGCCTCTTCACTTGGAACACCTTCCAAAATGGCACCGTCTTGAGGGAGTCACCGGTCTTCATAAAAATAATTACAAATATACAAATATACAAATTCCTATTATACATTTATTCTATGAAATGAAATTATTAAAATTATACAAACCGGCGATACGAGATCGCAATAAAATTACAACCAAACCGTTATTCCCTTACATTACGGGTAATAACGATAAAAATAACTAGGTCATACTAGGTACAAACTTTGCATAAATTATTAAATAAATGACATTCATTCATTCAAACATAAATAAAATAAATTGCTGCAAAATTCATGCCAAAATCGTCCTACAATTCAATTCATGCTCATTGTAGCTCGATTTCTTCCGGGATTTATTGATTTTTAACCATTAAAAATCACTATCAACATTTAAATCGCATTTAAATTCAAACTAATTTACTAAACTATTTTAGAACTCAAAATTTGTCACTACTAATTTTTTTGGTCATTAATTAGATCGATTTGATTTCATTTGCTAAATATTACGGTTTAATCATAACAATTATGAAATAAAACCAAAATAAAAAATAAACATCATAAAATTTGAAACCAAAAATTTTGTACATTCTGGAACAATTCCTGGAACTATAAAAATAACAAACATTTGCTCAAAAAATTTAAATTAATTTTATGAACAAATAGCTTTGTATTTAATGGTTTTATCAAATAAAAACATTAGATATAGTAAAATAGTGAAATAAATTATGAAATTTCACCAAGAGTATCAGCATCAGAATGTAAAATGTAAAAAAAAATTTCAAGAACAGAAATGGACGTTTCAATTTTATGAACATTATAATCTCATATTATCGACTTTTATCGTACAAAAATCAATAAACATGCAATACATAAGTAAAAGTCACGAAATTTTACATACAATATGTAAGAAATGCATGTGAGATCATATTAAAATTTCATGGCAAGAATCAACATGCAACTATTTTTAGTTAACTTTTAACTCATAAAATGCATGTTAACTCGGTTTAAACGCCAAAAATCAAAATAAATAGCACATTAATCCCTAAAATCACGAAATTTGACCGCACACATTTTGAGGCCAGTAGGTATACATGCACCAAATATTTTCGTCAGAATCGTATTTTAACTCAAAATCATTGATTTATTAGTTATCTTATAACTTTAATAAAAATGTCCAAAATGAACATGCATGCTACAAGGTAGCTCTGATACCACATGAAAGTCCATAGACCTTAATTAGACTCCTCTAATTATTTACTAAATTACTTATTAATTTAGTTTATAATGATCTATGTAACATGCATGCAAATATAAAGACATTTATATAAAAGAAGAAATTTCCTCACATTGATATGGAAATTAGATGGGCACAACAAGAACTCCTTCTTGTTGTTCTTGAGCTATAAATATGGATGAACACATGAAATCTCCAAACTAGAAGACCTCCTCCAAGTTGCACCAAGATTAACCCAAATAATCTACCCTTATTATTAACTAGATAATAAGATAGATATAATACTACTAATATTATGACTATATTACTACACTAGTAATACTTAGTAAATATTAGTATTTGAGAGTTTTTTGTGAGAAGAAGAGTTTTAGAGAGAAGTAAACAAATTGCACAAAATCAAGTCATCAAAAATGAACAACAAAATTGCTCATTATGTAGGCCATTTGGCCGGACCATAATGTCCAAAATTGGACTATTATTTTGTTCAATTTTATCACATGCATTTGAGTGGAGTGTTGTAGAAAAGATGATGATTGTTTACTACTTGTTATGTCACTTTCAATAAGTAACTAAAGAGTAAAAACAAGAACAACAATCATCACATTGTAACTACAATCTAACCAGCCATATTGGCCAAGTTTGATCCATTTTGATTTTTGATATTTGTCTCACAAATACTTATTGATCATATGGTTAATTATCTTGTATAATTAAGTGTTAATTTGATCATATAACAATTATATGACTCAATTAAATACATAATATGTACTTAACATTTTAAGTAATATTTTACCATTATATCAATATATAATGGGTCCCACAATGCTTAGTTAATTTATTTTACAACTCCTTGTAAATATAATTAACTAATTACCTCTATCTCAAAACCTCAACTAATTTAGTAATTTAACGATTAATTACTAAGTTAAATCTTATTTAATCGTATTAAAATAAGATATAAATTTATTAGTCAATTATCGCATAATTGAAAAATAAGCTTAATCGAATTTGAGTTCTTAACTCAATTTCTAACAATTAACTCTCGTACATATCGAATATATGTAATGTACTAATTAACTGTATCGTATACAAATAATTAGTTACTATTTGGATTTCATCCTTTAGGTGTGACCGAAAGGGATCAGTTGATCACCGCCGTCAAACGACAATAACGTCAAATTCTAATCAGCCAACCGTTATTGATTTACGTTAATCAACTGACTAATCATATATAGTCAATAAATATCCCAATTATATTCCTTAATAAGATTTATTATGTGGCGCACTATTGTGGAGGACACCTACTCCAACACTTAAATAGCCGTATCACAGCTCTAGCATCATTGGTGGGAGTGGCAATTGCTTCTACCCACTTAGAAACATAGTCGACAACGACTAAGATGTAACGATTTCCGTTAGAAGAAGAGAATGGTCCTTGATAGTCAATACCCCAGACATCGAATATTTCAACTTCTAATATGTCGTTTTGAGGCATTTCATGTGTCTTGGATATTTGACCCATTCGTTGACAAGCATCACAAGCCATAACAAAGTCTTTGGAATCTTTAAACATCCAGGGCTAGAAAAACCCGGATTGTAAGACTTTGACTACGGTCTTGGATGGACCATGATGACCACCATAAGCAGATGAGTGGCATCCTTCTAAAACTCCTTGAACTTCCCACCGGGGGATACATCGTCTATAAAGACCATCTGAGCATTGCATGAAAAGATAAGGGTCATCCCAAACAAAGAATTTTGCATCATGCAAAAATCTCTTTCTTTGGTTATAAGAAAGGTCAGAAGGTAGCTGTCGACTGACAAGAAAATTGGCAATATCATCATACCAAGGAGAAGAGTCTGTAATCGCCATTACGAATCATCAGCAAACGAATCATTAATTGGTGTGGGTAATCCTAAATCAGTTACTCTTATCCTTGAGAGATGGTCAGCGACTACATTCTTTGCTCCTTTCTTATCCCTTATCTCTAAATCAAACTCTTTAAGGAGTAAGATCCATCGGATAAGTTGAGGTTTTGCCTCTTTCTTTGAAAGCAGATATTTCAAAGCAGCATGGTCAGTGTAAACAATGACTTTCGATCCTATAAGGTATGAACGGAATTTGTCTAAGGCATAGACAATGGCAAGAAGTTCTTTTTCAGTGGTGGCATAGTTGATTTGGGCAGGATCTAAGGTTTTACTAGCATAGTAAATTGCATGAAGGAACTTTTCCTTTCTTTGCCCTAAAACAACTCCAACGGCATAATCCCTCGCATCGCACATAAGTTCAAATGGAAGATTCCAATCAGGTGACTGGATTATAGGTGCGGTGATTAAAGCGCGTTTGATTTTGTTGAATGCCTCAAGGCATTCCTTTGTGAAATTAAAAGGTGCATCCTTGAAAAGGAGCTCAGTCAGGGGCTTGGCTATTTTTGAAAAGTCTTTAATAAACCGTCGGTAGAAACCGGCGTGGCCAAGGAAACTTCTGATTCCTTTTACATTAGCAGGTGGTGGCAGTTGTTCAATAACTTGGATCTTAGCTCGATCCATTTCAATACCTCTTTCAGAAATGATGTGTCCTAAAACTACACCTTCGTTCACCATGAAGTGACACTTTTCCCAATTGAGAACAAGGCCAACTTCTTCACAACGTTTTAGTACTTTGGATAGATTTGTCAAACAATTATCGAAGGAAATGTCATAGACGCTAAAGTTGTCCATAAATACTTCCATGATAGTCTCAATATAATGTGAAAAGATATTAGTCATGCAACGCTGGAAAGTGGCAGGTGCATTACACAAGCCAAATGGCATTCTGCGATAAGCGAAAGTACCATAGGGACAGGTGAAGGTGGTTTTCTCTTGGTCCTGAGGGTGGATAGGAATTTGGAAAACTCCTCAGTAACCATCTAGATAGCAGAAATGTTTGTGGCAAGCTAACCTCTCTAGCATTTGATCAATGAAGGGCAGAGGATAGTGATCTTTTCGAGTTGATTGATTCAGCTTTCTGTAGTCAATACACATACTCCATCCCGTCACAATCCTTGTAGGGATGAGCTCATTCTTTTCATTTTTGACTACTGTTGTTCCTCCTTTCTTGGGAACAACTTGAACAGGGCTAACCCATTTTGAGTCAGAAATTGCATAGATTATGCCAGCATCTAACAATTTCAGAACTTTAGTTTTAACTACTTCTTGCATGTTGGGATTAAGACGGCGTTGATCTTGAACACAAGGTTTTGGACCTTATTCTAAGTTGATTCTATGCATGCAGAAGTCAGGGCTTATGCCTGTGAGATCTTCAAGTTTATATCCTATTGCCTTCTTATGTTTTTTCAAGACAGTCAATAGTGAGTTTAACTGATTTTCATTTAGGAGAGCACTCACTATGACTGGGCAGTATTCAGACTCATCTAAAAAGGCATATTTTAAATTTGAGGGAAGAGGTTTAAGTTCAGGTTTATGTACTTCTGCTTTGGCAGGAATATCGATTAAGCTTATAAACTCTTCAACTTCTTCAGACGGTATCTCTTTTCCAGTCAAGTCCTTTTCCAACTCACTGATCTCAAAATTGTCGTTCTCAGAGATATCCTCTAACAATAATATTGCTTCTAAAGGATCCTCAATTATTGAAGGATACAGAGATTCATCAATAATCGAGTCGACAATGTCAAGGAAACAGCAAGGTTCTTCAAGCATAGAGCTCTTCATTGCGCTGTTTAAGTTATAGGTGACTTTATCATCACCTACTTCTAGTGTCAATTTTCCATTCTTGACATCGATTACTGCTCCCGCAGTGTGTAGAAATGGCCTTCCTAAAATGATAGGGATTTACGAATCTTCAGCCATGTCTAGTACAATGAAATCGATGGAAATGAAAAACCTCCCTACTCTGACAGGCACGTCCTCTAAAACTCCCATAGGTTGTTTTAGAGAACGGTCTGCCATTTGCAGGGTTATACTAGTGCATTTAAGAATTCCCATATTCAATTTTTCGCAGATGGAATAGGGCATGACGCTTACACTAGCACCTAGATCGCATAAAGCTTTATCAATTGTGTAGGTGCCTATAGTGCAAGGTATAGAGAAACTACCAGTATCCTTTAACTTACACTACAACAAATTCCTTACTTTCTCGACGCTTTAGGGTCGACGCTTCTACAAGCGTCAATCTCATTATTACCCTTAATTTGTTCTTGACACTTTATCACGTCAATGTTTTCCCAAAATATTGTAAACACAATATCCATAAGATAAGATATGTACTTTGGCGCATTGGCGCAAAAACCAAAAATAAAAAATTACAAATTAACAGTTTCATTAAAATAGACCCGCTTAATTAAAAACTTCCAATAATTAGCCCAACTATACCCTAACTTCTAACGATGAACCAAAAAAATTGAATTACCCTAACTGCTATTAAACTCACCCCCATCATCCCTAATTTCTCAATTGCTCCTCGTTTTGTACTCATCTTGGAACTAGAAATTCAAGGTTAAACTTTTCTTATCTTAATTAATAATAATCCCAAGGTTAGACTTTTCTTATCTAATTTCATTTAAGTGATTTCTTTCAAGTTTTGTTGTTTGTTGATTCAATTTTGTGCGTTCTTAGATCTCGACCATCAATTTCGTGTTAATTAGACCTTCTTCAAAGATCCGGATCACTGCTCCACAAGTTACGTTAGGTACTTTCGTATTCTGCTTATTTTTGCTTAATTGGTAAGCTTTGCTTTATTTTTATGTTATACTCCGTACTTGATTATCATGAGTGTAAATATGATTGATTAGTCCTCTTTCAATAGGCTGATAATACATCAAGTTTTGATTTGTTTGTTTTTCCTTTGATGAGGACAGTTGATGATCTTTGTGCAATCCTTGTTTTATATCTAATGGTTTTATTGTTCAAACTTAATTTTTTCAGATGAAGTTTTTCTGAAATATTTGGGATTTGATTTTGCCTAAAAATATTGTGAATGCCATATATTCATCACAAATTCTCATTTGTGATGGGCATATCTGTTGCAAGCTTGTGTGACGGGTCAAGCATTACCCACATGGGTAGGGAAAGACAAGTCATTTATGATTTCCTAGGGTTGTCTTATCTCCCCAAGTGAGAGATACTTGACCCGTCAATACTTGTGACGGATATATCCGTGAGATTGGTTGAATTAAGAAGCATCTTATTATAGAATTGCTCTACTAGGAGCCAAGGTAGATATTATAAGAAAGTATTTAATTTCTTATGCCTGTGCTTTTATGCTTCCATTGCAATATTATTGTAATTGTGTGTTAAATAATGTAAGTATTTGAAATAATAGTTCAATATGAACCATCTTGACATGATTACCCACTGCTTACTCACACTTTATGCTTGTCATTCGATTAAGAAAATATGTTTTCGCTACAGGTCAGATGCAATTGATCCTTTTCTCTATAGAGCTTTGTTTGGAGCTGAGTTTTCTATTAAGGTATTGAATAGGCTTCTTAGTTTTTCTGAGAAGTATAATTTTTTGCTTCCTAAACTTTACTTCATGTACCTTCTTTTGAGTTTAGCTAGTATACATACACGAGTTTTTGTCATTTTGTATGTAACTGATGTTCTTTAGTTTATTCTTGTTTGTTTCAGTTATGCACCATTTCTATTTGCGGATTAAAATATCACAACCTAGTGGTTGTTGAATGATTTTTCTAATTAAGTAACTCATTTGATCTATATTGCTAAAGAAAATGGGTTAATTCTTGACACTAATGGCCATTTAGCGACAATGTTGTTAGGATGTGTTGTTTTCTTTGTTCCATCATAATTTATTTGCTTTCTATTTCTTTGTCGTCATACAAGTATATGCTTATACTCAGCGAGGCTTTCTATCGTATGATTTGCTTGTATGTCTGAAATAGTTAATGGTATTAGTCGTTAAAGATCGTGTATAGTATGATGATTTAAATTTTTAAAGCACTCATTATCTAAATGCTTAGCTAGTCCACCTTTGAACATTCTAAAAAAAATGAAGTTCTGCTGGAACTCTTACTGCTGCATATGTGAGTATAGATGTTCATTTTGAAGGGAATCATCCAAATGCCATGTGCCATTGTAGATTTGAATGTTATGATATAATTTATGCGTTGTCTTGTCATGCTAGATTAATTCTGCTTTATTCTTTTGATCTCGATTATGCCTTGCGAAGTCATGGTACATTCATTTTCACTAGAGTACCAACGTCGGAGCTGAGATGTTAATTATATTGTGACGTAGTTTGGTGAAATTTATGTTAATTGATTAATTTTACATCATTCAAACAATAAATTTAGCGGGAATTTGTACTTCAGCTGATTACAACATATGTCCGCTTGACATAGTGTAAAGCAACTTCATTGATTCACTTCATGTGGTATGCACTTAGGATATTCTAATAGTCATTTATGTATGAGCTAGCACATATTCATGTATTCAAGCTCCTTATTTGTTAATCACAAATTCTCATTTAAGACGGAGGTATCCGTCTTAAGCTTAAGACGGATATCATATTCTCTCACAAAATACCCATCAAGGGTGAGTGGAGAAGCACATGGGGGGTGCCCACCTTGTCCCCTCTACCCATTTCCTCTCACAAAATACCCGTCGCAAGATCCGACCCGTCACAAGCAAGACCTACTGTTTATTAATTTTGTCTAGTCATTTGGCCAGTTAACTCAAAATGTTGTTAGACAAAGTAGTGTTTGGGTATTTCGATAGCCAAATAGCGTTTACTTTTTATTTTGGGGGGAGTGAATGAATATCTGCACATAGTAAAGAGGACTTTTACGTTAAACCTTTTTGGATTTGATCAAACCCTTACCATTCTTATCTTGCAACTATACTTTTATGAGTCTATGGAGGGGGTAATGTACAATTTAAATGGTGTCACATCCACTAACTTTATTCTCATTCAAGTGTTGAGATGTTAATAGGATTATCAGGTTTCCTAATCCTACTATAGAAAATTGGTTTGGTATTTACATGAGTTAAAGAGAGAAATTAAGAGTAGAATTGCTTCAAGTAATCTTCAGTAAGACAAAAACTATATGATTTTCTCTCTTTCTTCTTGCGTCCTCTTCTTACCAGACCGTATTAGGGAATCATTCAAGCTATACTACCACTAACGGTTAGAGACAAGACTGTCCTCTTATACTTCGACCAGAATGTAGTAAGATTTTACGGTCTGACTGCATATGTATATGTGAATATCATAAATTTCTGTTTTGTCCAGTTTGTCCCGATTTACATAGTGTATTAATATGAGGTATTTTTTGCTTACATATGGTGAATATTATGACATGTGAAATGAGCACTGATATATAGAAGGCTAGAAATTAGCTGCAGCTTGTTTCTTAATTTGCTTCTAACTCTAAAACGTTGCTCTTCTTCATTGAGTTTTTGCAGATTACGTTACTCAAGTTCACGGGGTATAGGATTATAATCAATATTACAGACGCATGAAAGGCCTTCCTTATCATTCTCATCGCAGACAACTTTGTAGGGTAATATATTAATGAACTTGATAGTTTTAATGAATTTTGTGACAATTCATTTATTTTACGGGAGCAATAGTAATGTATTCATTTAAATCGCAGGTATCAGGTTTGAAACTGTACGGTTATCCAAAGTTTGGAGTTTTAGCTTAGCAGGTATGAACTACTCGTGAATTATATTATTTGTTGAGGGTATGTTTTGCTTTTTATAATTTTGTAAATGCTAGTTTTCTATTTTTGTTACATAGCTGGACGAGACAAGTGCTTGAAGTATCAAAGAGATACAGGAGCTTGAGTGTTCTACCATATTGAAGTGTAGTGTGTATATTCATGTGTTCTTCATACGAGTGTAGGTTAATTGTTAATATATTGTAATCCTAATTTTGTACTCTTGTAAATGTTCATCTACTTTGTACCTTGTACTCGGCTATTTTTATATATCAATAATAAATTTTGAAGGTATATTCTTCACGGATTTTAACTATTTAGTTTTTTTATAATTTAGTTCATTTTAATTTGCTTAAATATGTTATGACATATGAAAGAATTGGTGGCTTGGCGTTAGAGAAAAGTGCGAGAGTTTAAAAGGTTCATGACGTAATAAGCGTCTTCAATTTTTGATGGATAAAAGTGATGTGAAAATTTTGACGCAGAGAAGCGTCGTTCCTTCAAAAAGGCATTGACGCAAAAAAGCGTCGAGAAGATTGACGCTAACAAGTGTCAAAAAATCCTGACGCCCCAAAAAACCACGCTTTTGCGAAGCGTCGAGAAATAAAATGTTGACGCTTTTAACCATCAAAAATAGCCTAAAAAAGCGTCGAAAAAGTAAGGGATTTGTTGTTTAGGAGGGGACTTATTTTGCAATAAAGCACTGCATTCAGCTGTGAATGCCATGATTTCAAGATCATCTAAAGTCCTCTTTTTAGTTAAGATATCCTTCATGAATTTCGTGTAAGAAGGGATTTGAGTGATTAATTCAGTGAAGGGAACTGTTACTTGGAGGTTTTTGACTACTTCCATGAATTTGCTGAACTGGGTTTCCTTATGATTTCTCCTCAAACGCTGGGGAAATGGAACTTGAATTTTTATGGGTTCAGGTTCACCCTTCTTTTCAGGTTTGTCTTCCGCTTCCTTGGCGGTGGATGGTTGAGAATCTTTTTGGCTCTCTACTTGTGTAGGCTCAACTATTAGTTCTTTGGGTTGCTGAGGTTCCGTATAAGTGGTACCACTCCTAAGGGTGATAGCATTTGCGGTATCCCTCGGTTGCTCACCATGAGGTGGGAGTTGGCCTTGTTTCCTTTGGGTAATAGAGGTAGCCGATTGGGCCATTTGAGTTTCAAGCATCTTGATGCCAGCATCTTGAGCTTGATCATTCTTTTGAAGTTGAGCAAACATTGAATCTTGTTTTTGAACGACTTGGAGAAGGATAGATTCAATTTTGCTCAAGCTTGAGTCATTAGGTTGGCTTTGAATTTGAGGTAGTTGGTGTTGAGGTTGGTTTCGGTAAGGTTGATTGAAGTTCAGTTGGAATGAAGGTCTCTGGTTTTGAAAACCAGGTGGATTGTAAGGCTTCTGTTGATGTGGTATGAATGACTGTTGAATCTGTTGGTGGGGATTTTGAATGTTGTTGCTTTTATAGGACAAGAAAGGATGGTTTTTCGTGTTTTCATTATAGAAGTTTGAGAAAGCGTTGCCTTGTCTATATCCTTGATAGGCATTGACTTGCTCTATCGAACTTCTATATTCTTGAAAACTATGCCCTCCAACCCCACATGTCTCACATACCACTACGTGGTTAGTGACGTTAACATGCTCCTTGGATTGGAAAGAGCTTCCTACTTGTTGCTGCAGAAGGGCTAATTGGGCTTCTAGGAGTGCTACTTTACTTGAATCGTCCTGCTTGGTTTTGAGTGGCATAGCATGCGAGTTGCTGTACTGAGAGTCGTGGATTGCCATTGACTCGATAGTTGTACTAGCTATTTCTACATCGATTTGATTGAAACGTCCATTGTTAGCGGAGTCGAGGATACGACGCGATTCGCCACAACAACCGTTGTAGAAGGTGATAGCTAAGAACCATGAATCAAGGCCATGATAAGGGCATTCTCTTTGTAATTCTTTGTACCTTTCCCATGCCTCATAAAGGCTTTCGTCGCCTCTTTGACGGAATCCAGTAATTTGACTCCGTAAGAGTGCGGTTCGTTCTGGTGGGAAGTACTTTTGATAGAAAGCAAGAGCTATACCATCCCAGTCGGCTATTCCTAAGGCAACTCGGTCAAGACTATTGATCCAGAGTTTTGCCTTTCCTCTTAAAGAGAAGGGAAAGAGCATTTCCCTAATCTGCTCTTGGGATACTCCAGTTTGTCTAATTGTGGAGCAATAGTCACAGAAGTTTTGGATATGAAGGTTGGGATCTTCTGTGGCATTGCCACCAAATTGAGTTCTTTCTATTAGATTGGTGAAGGCAGGTTTGATTTCAATGTTTTGGGCAGTGATTTGGGGTGTAGCGATACCCCTTGGAAGTGTATCTGCAGTTGGTTTAGAATGGTCGGAAAGTCGAACCATTTTCTTTTGTGAAGATGAAGATGGAGTGTTGGTTGAAAGTTGATTGGTTTTTGGGAATCGAGATGAGAATGGATTTTCTTCTCTTTCGAGATTAGATAAGATATCCGAGTATTTCTCACGAATACGATCTAAACTTGAAATATATCCGAGTATTTCATAAAATTAATTAAATTTTTTGGGCAAATTGTTTCTGGTTTTTATAGTTCCTGGAAATGTTCCATAATGTAAAAAAAATTTGGTTTCAAATTTTTATTATTTTTATATTTTATTTTGGGTTTATTTCATAAATGTTATGATTAAACCTCTATATTTAGCAAATACGATCAATTCGAACTATTTAAATACAAACAAAGTTATTGGGGACTAATTTTAAGTTCTAAATCAGTTTAGATAATTATTTTGAGTTTAAATACGATTTAAGTGTTTGTTAGAGATTTTTAATGGTTACAATTCGATAAAATCCATAAAACCGAGCTAGAATGAGCATGCTAAGTATTAAGGGCAATTTTGGTATGATTTTTATAGCATTTTATTTATGTTATTATTGTTGGATGAATGAATGTCATTTGTTTAATTTTTAATGCAAGTTGTACCTAGTATGGCCTAGATTATTTTAATCGGTATTACCCGTAGTGTAAGGGAATACCGATTCGGTTGTAATTTTATTTGCGATCTCGTATCACCGTTTGTAATAATTAAATTTTGTTTTATATCCAATGTATAATAGGAATTTTATTTGTATCTTTTGTAATTAGTTATTATGAAGACGAAGATTTCCGAAGTCGGTGTTCCAAAAGACGATGCCTTTTTGGAGCGTGTTCCATGAAGAGGCTAGGGGCCAAGAAGTTGGTTTCCGAGTTTTTAATCTACTAGTTAATTAGATTAGCTAGGTGGTCATATTAGGATTTATTATTTGCTTGCTTTATGTTTTTCCGCAAATGCCAAAATCGCCAACATGCATTTTTATTTCTCGATTGTCAATTCAAAATTATTCAAAATTCACCGACTTAGTTCGCTTCTAGGGAATTAATAACTAAATTGACAAGACCTCTCACATGACTTAAAAAAAATTAAGATTAGACTTACCAATTAGTAACACCTATGAATCCCGTGTTCATTAGGGCTACCACGCTCGTGGGTCCCTTTTTACCTCGGGTAAGTAGGGTGATACGATCAAAAGCTAAAATTGGATTGGACTCAACGAGATAAGCGTTATCTTGGGACTAGGAGATGGATTTAGTTGAAATATGTCAACCAAGAGTTCTAAGGGTAGAATTAATCAAGTATTGACTTACCATTTTTAGATAAAGGTAGCATACGATGACTATTTTTGTCTAAAGATGGGTCTTGGAATCATTTATATAATTTAGTGAGGGGTCATTATATAAATGCTTGACTTGTTAAAATTGTTTTACAAGTGAATTATATATAAGCAATGAATGTTTATTTGTCGTTGATATTTATTTTATACGCGCAAATGACAAATATTTTATCCTTCTACGAACTTGTAAATCCGTTCAATCGTGGAAAGGAGTTTCCATTATTTTATACGGTAGCTTTTTGATTGTGATCTCCGTTTAAACCACCGTAGCTAATGACAAAATGTATTTTTCTTTTGATCCTCATATTCACCATCGCAAATGTCTCTTAAGAAGAGTATATGAATAAGTCACACTTAGGGAAAAACGTTTTGATTTTGTTTTAGTGACGTCATCTTATTACAACGGTGCATCAATCTTTTTGCTCCAACGAAAAATATTTGTAATTTTTGGTATGTCGTCATAATGCTCCTTATCGAGGCTTACCTCAAAAGAGGCCAAATCAGTTGGGACGACTAGGTTTATCGATTTATTTGAAATCATGATTAACCAAATACCGTAGTCACTTTATGAAAGGTTTATCCTTTTTTAAGGTAAAACCATGAATGAAATAAAGAGTAATCTTCATTATAATTCTAATCTACTTGTCTAGGTAGAGATTCATAAAAGTGAGTGGGAGCTCTAAGAGGGATGTTTATATTCTTAATTGTTAAGAATAAAATGAGGTTCAAGAGTAGGTCGGCACGATGTTGGCACAAGGCGAAGGAAAAAGGCAAGTCTATTTTGAATAGTAAAGTCAAAATCCAAGCATGGTGTCAAACTCAACCTTTGATGATTCTATTCTTGCAGTGTAGGACACAAGAAAAGAATCTGCCCCAAGTTTTCTAAAGAGTTAGAAATTGGGTGTTCTATTTTCACCCATAATATCTATATGATCGACATTTATTTTGCTAAATTGCAAGTTTTGGGTATTAGATACCCATTATGGTTTTTATCGATGTATTCAATGCATATAATAATGATTCGTGCGACGACTAGCCATGATTAAATGTCGACCTACAAGGGAAGTAGAACTATTGTAGTTTTTATTTCAATAGAGACATATAAAAGTTATAATGTAATCAATCTAGTTTTGGATTTAGAGGTATACTTTAATAAAAGTTATTATGCACACGACCTCTAAATAAAGAATGTAGTATCCCCTTTAGTGTACGACACAAGTATTTCACTTTTGTGAATAGAACAAGCGTTGTTTCCTTTTTATACCTATATTTGGTCAATGGTTATGCCATACCAATCAAAGGTAATTATATTATCGACCTAAACTAGAAATTACTTGTCATATAGATTGTAAAAGGCTCAAAATTGGTGACCCTAATCTAATCTTATTTCTGGATTGTGTAGCACATTAAAAGGCTAGTATTGACTACTATCCCTAAACCATTTGATTTTGAATCTTATGGTGTGTGCGGATCTAGTATTCAAGGCAAGATGATTCGGTCTACTGCAATATCGGCATCTACGGGTCAACTAAGTCAGTCAATCTATCAATGAGAAGGGCAATGGTTTTCTCCTCTCGGTCTCAAACCACCCTAGACATTTTCCTAATTAACTCTCGCCCTCTTAGGAGTCACCTATCAATTCTAAGCAAGCATTTCCCGTCCAATCTCTCGATCTAGGTCGGGGTTAACTACCTAGCTAGTCTCCTGCGTGCACTCATTCGACTAACCTCAATTATATTGCTTAGATTGATTCTCATATTCAAGATTAACAAATATACTTTATCCTATCATGCCTTTATTAAAGTTTTACTCATCCTAACATATAAGGGAATTAGCTACTCATACTATTAATGATGCTAGCAATAAAGACGATTGAATATATGACATTAGACATGATATAATCGTAATTAACAAGCATAAAGAACAATAACGCAGCAATTAAGAAAGATAAAACAGTAATTAAGACTAGAACAAAGATTAAGAATAAAGGAGAGAAAAGAGTTTACAATCTTAGCCAATCCGGCGTAAAGAACAAAATCCACGTCGATAATAAACCCGAATGTAAACTTAAAGATTAAGAAAATTTAGACACTAATGGTGAATGATAAGTGTCTGCTAAGTAGTTGATGATTCCCTCATTAATGACGAACTAAGAGTCTTATATAATGCATAACACGACTTCTAACCTAATTAGTCTACGAACTTAAGGCCCGTGACATATTTCACTCGATCGAGAAAAAATCCCCTTCGATCGAGGCCTTTATTCGAGAATATCAGTCGATCGAGGACTTCATCCTCTCGTTCGACCAATGCTTCAACAGCTACCCCTCGATCTAGCAGATGACAGCTCGATCGAGGTCTTCTCTAGCAACAAATCCTCTCGATCGAGTAGAGAGTCACTCAATCGATTCTTCTTCATCAGTACTCCCCTCAATCGACCAAAGATATGGTCGATCGAGGTCCTCTGGCCTACCACATAGTGTTGGTCGTGGCTTTGGACTTGATTGTGAGCGGTTTCACGCTTTCCCATGCAAGAGCTTCTGTTCCGTTCCTTCCATTCTCTTAAATGCATGCAAAGTGAACTGTTTTGGCTCGGTTTCCGCTACTACGCAGCTTGTACCTACAAAATGGTAATGAAAGTACAAAGTAGCCAAATAGGGGCATATTGTAACAACCCGAAAAGTACCCAATTTTTCTAGTAAAAATATTTACTAACACTTTTCAGTAGAACTTAAGTTTTTAAAATAGAATTTATTGTTTCGAGTCGTATTTTGAAATTCCGCGTTCGTATTTGGAATTTCTGAGAGATTTCATGAAAAGACCGTTTTTAGTCATCTTTGACTTTTCTTGACTTTTAAGTCGTCTAAAACTTTTTCTTGACTTTTTAAAGTCGTCATTGACTTTTCTTGACTTTTAAGTCGTCATAAACTTTTCTAAAACTTTTAAGTCATCTTTGACTTTTCTCGACTTTTAAGTCGATGTTGACTTTCGTTGACTTTTCCGACTCACCTCGTAATTTTAAAGACCGAACTTTTATTTTGAAAAATAATAAATTTAATTTATTTTTATTAAGATTTATTTGAATTTATGATAATTTAATATAATTATTTAGAATTTATTCGGCATTAAAGAATGACTTTTACGGTTTTAACCCAAACGTCATTTAACTATTCCCGGGTCAACTTAAGTCCCGAAACTCGACTTTGACATGAGTCATACGCCCCATGTCACTTTTTTTCCACTCATATTAGATCTTTTAATTAATAAGATTAAACTAATAAAATATCTAAGATATTTGTAACTTTATCGGTCTGTCAACTTAAACTCCGCAAATCGCGTAAAAACAGACCCGATTCCTCTCCATTTCACACGTCTCTTTTTCCCCTCTTAAGCCTTGATATTTTCTTTCTTTTCATTACTCACCAACAACTTTTCATTTAACAATCAATCAAATTAAGATCTAATTAATCGTTTTTCATCGTTCTTCATTCGTTCTTCGTCGTTCTTCATTTGTTCTTCGTCGTTCTTGAGCAAAATCATCATAAAACCTTCATTTCTTAATTAAATCCGTCCTAACTTATATTTCTAGAATCTCCTCTTCGCTCTCCATCTTCAAGTACGTTTTATTTCCAAATTCCGACAAAATCGTTTTCAAGACTTTAATTATGGAAAATCAAGTTTTAAGTTCTAATAATGTTTTTCTTGTCATTTCTTATAGGGGAAGATTGTTGAAGACGAGTTTGGCGACTCGTATATTTTAGGAGAAGATTAGAAGACGGGTTTCTTATTTTTCTTTACTTCTTATTTTGGTGCTAATTGATTTTACTAGCTAAGGTAACGATTCCGAGTTACTCGACGAATATATGTTACATAGCTTTTGTTTCTTTTGTTTTTGGTTCATACTTTTAGTTTTTGTTCATGTTGTTGTTATTTATGGATTTTTGGTTGTATCATGATAAGTAGTTGTTTTTATCATGTTGTATGGATTTATAATAAGTTTAGTGTTCTTGACATATTTTTATGATTTGTCATAATCATGATTTTTTTATGATGATGGTTGAATTGGATGTTTAAAAATGGATGTTGTTAATTAAAAACATGTTAGAATTTATTTGGAAATGGGTGTTGTTTGAACCGTGAGGAGGGGCTGGAAAACCGGACCCAAACCAGCCGGTTCAGGCCCGGTCCAGACCGGTCTGGATTGGTCCGGATTTGGTCCGATGGTTTTGTGTCGATGTTTGATTGTTTTGTTGTTGTTTTGACAGGTTTTAAATATGTTAAGCATGCGGGAAAATATTAAGAAACGGTTTTAGAAATTTTATCAAAACAGCCCAAACTAGGCCCGTGGGCCCAGTCCAGGCCCATGTAATGTCACGGCCCAAATCAGCCCGTGGGTCCCCTTTCATGGACTTGTGACGGTTTTTGAGTTTAATGTTAATTTATCGTGTTTTGTAATATTTAGCAAGTGGGAAATGTTAATAAGTAAAATATTTAATTAAAAAGGTTTTTCATAAAATTATTATTTCTCACATGTTAGAAATTATAATACGAGATTTTAGTTTAATTTGATATCATGTAAGTCAAGCGGGTTTTAGTATGAATTAATAATTCACATGTTAGAAATAGAATGAAATAATTAATGAAATGAATGTGATATTTCTATGTTCAAGCCTCGATGGTTAAGACTCTGTTTCTAGCCGGTTTGACCAAACGGGTTTGGTCAAACTAAGATCTAGTCAGCCCCGTTTTGACTGATGACCCGTCGCGGGACTCGGGTCGGGGATTTGTCTTCAAGTAAGGTTGTATTAATTAATGAATTAGCCTTAGTAGATATGAGGCGATATGATATTTGATTATTATTTATATGCAATTAGTCACATGATAGGATGTTTTTCCCGTGACTGTTTAATTATATGGTTGGTGTCGTGTTGACTAAGTACCCATAGAGAATTATGAGTATATGGCGTCTTGACCATTCTAATTCGAAATGAGTATCTTGGACCATGACATTGATAGGCCGTACTATCTTTAACGAGCATATGGAGTTCACTGCTTGATAGCTTTTGTGTCACGGCCTGGGGGGCTTATCTCCAAGCCGGGGCATGGCGTCCTAAGAGTTCCGCTTTGGGAAGGGAGCCAGCTTCAGTACTAGCCATCTCTGCTTAGGGGGTCGCCTAGTAGAGTTTCTCATAGACGGTTATGTCATGGGACGGGGAACGGAATAGCTGTTGTCGCTAGGTATGATCAGTCTAGGACTAGGATGTTTTCCTACCTTGTGGTATAGCCTCGAGTTACAGAAGTCGACTATTGACGGTTCTAAGAACTTATGCCTGTTTGTAGAAGTATTGGTCTTTCATGTTTTTATGATTCTATGAGTTTTAGAAGGTGAGATGCAAGCCGGCTAAGATTGATAGAGTTTGGATTCCCGATTGTTAACTGATTCACATGATTATGTGTTGATTAGGGTTTGAGTGTATCATGGCCATGTTAACGGTAACCTCTGCGCTAGCATACCAGCTTCCCTACCTCGTATTATAGATTATTATCAGATTCACATGATAGCTTTCACATGCTAGGTTATATGTTAGTTATTTGTTTCATAACATGAAAATCCTATCATATATGTTAAGTTTTGTATTTTCCATATACATTGCTTTTATGTTATTCATGTTTAATTAAACTCGACATTTCGTGGCTGGAAGAACTCGGAGTTACTCCCCACTGACTGTGGCTTCCGTGTTTATATTTAATGCGGTCGAACAGGTGGTGTTGCATATTTGGGGTACATGGACGAGCTAGCGAGCGTAGTATTTACCTTGGACCTATATTCGGTTCATAG
>JAIUZE010066612.1:0-83396 GCA_022085475.1 Heliosperma pusillum | reverse complement strand
AATTGATCTACCGAATTTGGGGTACTCGGCGTCTATGATTGACCGAGTCTTGGATGTGGAACGTCTTACCACATGTCGAATCGGAACATCTCTTATTCCGAGAGTCTGGCCAGGTTTAGACTCGGACCGTATTATTATCGTCGTCCTACCGGAGGAAATTAGTGCACATATACGAAATGTGATCGTGTATGCGTTCAGGGAAATGTCATCTCGTGGATGCCTGTTAATCATACTTGCCATGTACACGATGCTAGTGCGTTTCATTTACCGTGAGATTTGTCGTCTTGTGTCGTCTTTGAATGCGTGATTTCATGATATTGTTCATGGTCATTGCACGATTGGACACCGTCAATGTCTTGGTTCGTGAATGGATAATAATATGTTGTATTTATCGTGATCATCGCATGACTTGACTTGGTTTGTCTGTCGAGTCTCAATCTTATCAATCTTATACCGCTAACGGTGAGATGCAAGCCCTAGTGAGCGTATTCGGTTGCCTAAGAGTGTCTTTCCCCGAGTCTTTGAATAACATGATGGTTTCGGATTTGATTTCCATATGATCTTATCATTATATATTGGATTGCCTATCTATTCTTATCATAACTCACATGGATATCTATATATGCATGATTTTACTTTTGTATTTCCTTATATGTACGTTTAATGTGATATGGCTGGGAGAACCCGGAGTTACTCCCCACTGATTGTGGCGTTCATTTTTTTCATGAATGAACAGGTTGCTTGCATGGATGGCTTTTTGCTTATGCTATTTTGGGTTCGGGTGTGAGCTAGCGGGCGTTGTCCCTGGATGAAACACCTCTAGACGTTGTTTAGCTAGTTGCTAAATCGATTAGAAAAATACCCCATCTATTTCGAAAATACCCCATCTATTTCGAAAATACCCCATCTATTTTGTAAGATCACTTTTACTTGTTAACCTTTTGGAGAGACTTCGTCTCTTGATGTAGTATAATTCATACTTTAGTTTGTAATATATGACACTCCTCGTATTCTTTCCTTGCATGTATAAAAGTTTTTTAAAACTTCATATTTCCGCTATATATTTCACATGCTTGTATGTTTTATCTTTCCGCATTCGCGAGGGTTGTCACAAGCACGCCTCCCAAGGTCACCGTCTCTCTCTCTCGGAACTCTTTTCCGAATGGTACCGTCTTTGGGAAACTCCGGTTTTACAATAAGTTACAAAATATATAATAAAATTACAATAATTTTCTATTATACATTTGTAAAATAAAATAATACAATAAAAGTGATTCGAGATCACATTAAATTACAACCGAATCAATATTCTCATACATTTCGGGCAATATCGATTAAAACTAAGGCCATACAAGGAAAACTTTACATAATTCCAAATTACATAAACCAAAATATGACATTCATAATAAATATGCAGCATTATAATATGTATAAAACATGCTCATGTTAAATGCCAAATCGCCCTAATTAACGGTTATATCGAATATAACCCGGTTTTACGGAAATGCGTGATAATACCACTTTAAAATCACAAAACAATACTTAAATCATATTTAAGTCCAAGTTAATTATCCCAACTCATTTAGGCATCAAAAATTAGTCATTACTCAATTTTTGACAATAATTCAACTTGTTGTTATTTAATTGCTCATAATTAGACTTTTAAAATCATATTTTAATCAAATAAATCCAAATTTAATTACAATAATTTTGAATTTTGAATTTCAAATTCTTGAACATTTTTGAACATTTCCATGACACTCATAATGTCAAAATATTTATGGTTTAAAAATTTCGAATCGGTTTTTGAGAAAAATGGTTGCGCTTTATCGGTTTTATCAAATAAAATTCATAAAGCATGCAAAAATTAATCATATTAAATTTTCAACTTTAGATCTGAAATGTGGGACATTTATGCAACCAGGAACAATTTTCTCTTGACATGAAATTTATTTTAGCTATATTTGCTAAATTAGTCACTATTTATGCCATTTTTACATTAAAAATTCATAAATCATGCTAGACAAATCACATTAGTCTGAAATTTTCCAGTCTGATAGGAAAACATACATGTGACAACATACTAAAATTTCATGGTCAGATTCAAAGCGGAAGTAGTTTTAACCATTTGACCTTTATTTATTTCATTTTATCATATAAAAATCATAAATCACACGAAACAAATCCACTTCACACGAAATTTTACATACAGTAAGTAAAATGCATGTGTGATATTGTGTAAAATTTCAAGGTCAGAAGATAAGTCTAACTATTTTTAGCATTTTAAACATCATTTTACTCATTAAAATGTAATAAAAATACTAAAAATCATATTTGAGCACTATAAATTTCCATAAATCATCAAAATGACCTAAAATCATATTAGGACCAGAATATATTGACATGCAAATAACTTTGTGATTTTATCTTATAAAATACAAATTACTAGTTTTCTTTAAGTTACAATAACTCGAAAAAACTAAAAATCGATTATGCATGCAAAAACCAAGGCTCTGATACCACTTGTTCGTTTCTTAAACTCAATATTAACATTTCTAATATCATTTGACAATTAGTTTACTCATAAACTATAGATCTTATGCATGCACAACAAAAACAAAGATAAGAAGAAACTTTTCCTTACATTGATCTTATAAGATATGGGCACAAGATTTGTACACCTTCCAAACCTTGTTCTTGAGCTTATATGTTGAGGATGAACTACTAGTTTCAATAATAGAAACTCTCCTCTTGATTGCACCCAAGACAATCCCTTAATACTAATAATAAATTTACTAGAAATATTATTAGTGACCTTAAAATGAAAATCTAGTTCTAATAATATTACTACAATAGTAATGAATGTGAAGATATTAGATTTTTAGAACAAAATACTCATAAACATTTTTATGACAAATTCTAGTGAGATAAAAAGATTTTGTATGAATGATCTTCTTTTTCCAAAATGAGAACTTATTCTCATAGGGTTGTGGGGGTGGGGTGAGCCGGCATGCATGTCTTGGGAGAGCCCCAAGCATGCTCAACTTTTGTTCTTATCAAAATGTTAGGCCAAGGTCTATGCATATAGGTATTATGATGATGTTTTTAACAATTAAAATAATCATATTTACCTTAATCAAGCCCAAAAACGGCACACCCACATAAAATGGACTCCATTTTATCTTTGTAATTTTGTCCCTTGTAATGTGGCATTTCATGTACCAAGTCACATATCATTAGGATAAATAAATGTATATTTAACAAATTAAATATAATTTCACATTATGCAACAAAATAAATAGTAATTCATAATTACATATATATAAAATGGGTCACATTAAGTCCAGTTGATATAATCTACAACTCTTTGTAATTATAATCAACTAATCATTCTTATCTCAAATTGTTTCATAACCAATAAGCAACTTTAGTAATAAAACATGTAAATTACAAAAATTGCGTCTTATTTAATCTCATTACAATAAGACATAAATTTTCACTTATAAATAAAATTTGTTCATTTTTAAGGATTTAATTAATCTGTATCGATATACAATTAATTAACTTTACAATTAAGGGAATTGTCCTATAGGTGTGACCTTAAGGGATCAACTGATCACCACCGTCATACGACAGTAACGTCAAACTCTAGCAAGCCAATCGTTACGGATTAATGTTGACCAGTTGACTAAAATATCTATCATCCCTTAGTATTCTTATTATTGAGATTTAATTATGTGATCGCACTATTGTTGAGGACACTTACTCCAACAATTCTACCCTTTAAAATATCAAAATATACAAAACTTACCTAACCTATCTTTTACCATATTACCAAAGATTCCCTTACCATAACAAAAAAAAACACCAACCTCCGATAACAATTACCGTCGGCCCCTTCACCTCTCCTTACGCTAAAAGTCAACAATATACAACTCCAATAAATACCTATTCACTTCCCTCAAATCACCATTATTACTCCCACTTCCCTAAAACACCTCAAACACTCAACCCACTCAAATTCTCACATCAACCATCAATGGCGCCAAAACCATCAACCCGAGCAACCACCCCTTCCACCCGATCAAAACACTATTCCTGTCCACCACAAAATCAACAAGAATCTACCATCCCTTCTCCAACCAAAAAAAATCCTACACCCATCAACCTCGACTATGACCATGAGGAACAAAGTACGGTGAGGAAACGTCGAAAACTCAACAAGGGGAAGAAGAAGGCTCCAGTGGAAGAAGTGAAACAGGTGGTGGTTCGAGACGGGATAAGGCGTACTCTGTTTTGAGAATACAAGGACCATGTCATGGCACAAGGACTCGACAAACTCCGTCTCACAAAAAAGGAGTGGACTCTTGTCAATCCAGTCTCCAAGTACAGGATACATGCAAGTCGGTATTATCCTAATACATGGTATAGTTAGCTGGACGCTCTTCGATTCTTTGCCAATTTCTTGAAATTTCAAAAATGGCAGGATGTGTGCGAGTTCTCGGGCCCGATTGGGGTAATTCAGTTCTTTGCTTCAGTTTCTTTTCGTGATGGTAATTTCCATGCGGTGGTTAATGGTCGTGCCATAACCCTCACCATTGCCGAATTCTGCACTCTATTTTCCGTCCCTGATGATGGAATGCTGATTAATCCAAGTGCAGAATGGGGTGAGGTGACCGATGCGGTCACGCTTAAGATTAAGCAATATTTCAATATTAATGCTACGGGGCCGGGTTATCGGCTGGCCAAGTCTTTTCCACCTAAGATTAAATTTCTTTTTAATTTTTTATGGAACACGGTTGTACCGCGGAGGGGCGCTAGGGATTAGGTCTCAAGTTATGAGGTGATCATTGTTCATTCTTGGCTTGAGGGTAGAAAAATCAATTTTGCCTGTCTTGTTTTTCATTGAATAGTTCAGTCTTGTGTGACAGTTACTAAGATAAACTGTCCTCTATGGCTGACATGCCATATGAGATGTGGATTTCTCATGTGTTGGAGGTGAAGCAGGTTGTGCACCCTCAAAGTTATGGGGTTTTGACGAGGGATGAGATGGGGGACAAGTATTTGAAGCTGATGAAGATTGGGACTGTTGGGTATGATTTGCTGTTTACATCGAAGGGAATGCCGGTTGAAAGAACACCGGATGAGGTTATTGCTGGGATTGAGGCAACAGTGGACATTAGTGCACAATTGAACTCGTTTTTGGCGAGTATTTTTGACAAATTTGAAGCCCAAGCAACTCTTTTGTCGAACATTGTCTCGGGTATGAGGCATGGAGAGGTCCTGCTACTGTTGGGGCTGGTTCACCAGTGGTTGGGGCATGGATGCAAGGGGTAGAGGATCGTGTCAAGGAACTTGAGCGGAGTGTGATCATCATGCGTGATGAGGTGTTTCCCTGGGGACAAAGGCTGGACGATTTGGCAAGTCAGGGTGGAGCACTATAGAGAGATGGCAGGGGTATTATTGAGGATATGGCTACTGTTATTGCTCAGGCCAACCATGTTCGCTTCTATTTTGATCGTCTCTTCTCCCTGGAAAATCGTACTCGCCCTGGTTATGTCGACCCCACCATCCCAGACAACCCCGTACCTAGACCTTCCCTCGCCCTATCTTATTCTACCCTCCTTGAACTTTTATTTCTATATCTTTTATTCGGCCCAAATGGCGTTAAACATACTGCTTGGTTTGTACTTAACACATTTTATTTTGCTGGTTAGACTTGGTTTCCTTGCTTATAATGTGTGTTTTGTGTTTATAGGGGGAAGAAATTACCTTGATTTGAGTATTCCATAAAGGATTCCATAAAGGGGTATTGCCCTTCAAATACCTTGGAGTTAATATTTCTCATAAGAGGCTAACTAAAGTGGACTGTAATATTCTTATTGATCGAATGGTAGCATGAATAAGAGTGCTAGCATGAATATGAGGTTGGAACGACAGAGAAAACTCTTATACTTGTAGACTAACCTTAGTAAAATCTGTGTTGGAGACCATTCACTAGTACTGGGCTCAGATATTTATTCTGCCAGTGGGTAACATGGATAGAATACAAGTCTTATCTAGAACATTCCTTTGGGAAGGAGGATAAAATTTTAAGCATCTCTTTTCTCCTGGTCTATCATGTGTAAGTCTAGGGAAAATAAAGATTTAGGGGCTAATTGATAGTAAAGTTTGGAACATTGCAGCCATTGGCAAGTTTTTTTGGTGGATAGCTTCTAAAAAAGGATAATCTATGGATTAGTTGAATTGACAGTGTTTATTTGAAAGGGGTCCATTGTTTCAACTATGAGCCTACAAGCTACACCTCTTGGTCTTGGAGAAAAGTTTGTGAAGTAAAGAATAAGTTTAAGAATCTCTATGTGATTGGTGAACGATTAGGTGGGAATGATGTTTTCACTATAGCAGCTGGATACCATTGGTTGAAGCAAGAGGAAATTATGAAGGTCTCCTAGTATCAGGTTGTTTGTAATAGGTATAACATACCTCATAAGGTTTTTATAATCTGGCTTATTAAGCATACTAGACTTCTTACTCAGGATAGACTTGGAAAGATAGGTATTACTGACCAAAGAATATGTTTCATTTCTGTGGATCAAAATGAGGATTGGGCCCATTTATTCCAAGACTGCATTTATACTAAGCTTTGCTCCAGTTGCTGAAGGATTGGTTCCTGCACCATTGTTGATCAGACTGCATTTATACCTTTTCATTATGCTCATTTGCAGCTCAGCCGCAGTGGGGATGTTCTATGTTATCTAGCATGCTAGCGATGTTTTCAAGATTGAAGGTTATATGGTTCACCCTAGGAAAATCATCCAGGATGTGAAAGAGGATTGTAGAGGACGCTTTATTGGTGTTTTTCAAGGATGTATGCTGTCTGATCAACAATTGTACAGGATCAAGGGATTACTCTAGTTTTTCTTCTTTTTATGGAATTGTTTGATTACGGGATGTAATTGTGGTGTTGTTAAATTGGGATTGTAGTAATGGATGTTTTATGGTTTCCTATCCTTAGGAACCAAATTGGTTGTAATGGTACTTTGCTCATTTGAGCCTATTAATATATGACTTACATTTCACCAAAATAAATAAATAATTCATAAAAGTATAAATATGAAACAAGGGTCAAGGTGGCAGAAACACCTAAGCCAAATCCCAGTCACTGCTAATTTCATCCAAAACAAATGCAAGTGGAAGCAAAACTAATTAATCAAAGACTAAACTGATTAAAAATCTTAATTCATTATTCAATTATCGCCACAAGTCTCTACAACCCAAGCATCCAGAAAACAAACAATCATATCAACTTGAGAATGCGGGTCGATAAGTCTAGAGTAACTACTTGTTCTCACATTCATGTTTACAATAGGCTAAGCAAGACCACAATCCAGAATAGAAATAAGTAGATCAATTGTAACATGCAAAATACCATAAGCAATTAGTTGTTGTAATGACGATAAAACTCAACTCCAACTCATACTAACACGAGGACTAAACTCTAAATGAGCAAAACATACCAAACAGGTGTAACACGAACCACACAGAAACAGCAGGCACAAAGCTAGCTATAAGCATAGCTAATAGAGTGAACGTTGTTAGAGCATATAACGCGTTGCGTCAAACTGATAGAGTGTATAACGCACTGCCTCTACATGATGGAGTGTATAACAAACTGCCTCCATCAGGTGTAGGGCGTATAACACACTGCCTCAACGGTATTGTTGGAGTGAGGGTCCTCAATAATAGTGCGATCACATAATGAAATCTCAATAATAATAATAATAATAATAATAATAATAATAATAATAATAATAATAATAATAATAATAATAATAATAATAATAATAATAATAATAATACAAAGGGATGATGAATATTATAGGCAACTAGTCAACATAAAGCAGTAACGATTGGCTCACTTGAGTTTGTCGTTAATATCATATGACGGTGGTAATCAGTTGATCCCTTGAGGTCACACCTAAAGGACAATCCCCTTATCATTTACATTAATTAATTGTATAGCGATACATATTAATTAATCCCTTAAATTGAACTCAGTTTATATTGTAAGTAAGAATTATATCTTATTTTAATATGAGTAAATAAGATTCATTTTAGTAATTTAATTGTTGTATTACTAAGAATGCATTATGTTTATGAAACATTTGAGATAAGCAAAATTGGTAGATTATAATTACAAATTGTTGTAGATTATATTAACCAAATATGAGATACACATTTTATTTACATGTAATTATAAAATGTGACTTAAAATATTAAGTGTAATTTATTTGTCATGAAATTGCATTTCAATTAGTTAAATGCACATTTATAAGCTAAATTACATGTCACATGTCACATGTCACATGTCACATATGTGACAAATAAATGACAAAATGCAAAAATAAAATGGACACTAATTTTATATGGGTGCACCGGTTTTAGAGTGTTTTGTAGGATGATTAGTTTTTGTGTATTATTCTAATTAAGAATTAGATGCTATAATACACTAGACTAATTCCTACACACTACCTATTTACATTGTAAAGAACAATTGAAAGTGATATGACACCCAACCATGTGGGGTGGCCGGTTGTGCAAGCTAGAGTAAGAAGGAATTTTTCCTTCTTATTCCAACACTCCATCTCATTTGAATTCATTTATGCAAAAATTGCTTATCTCTCTACATATCTCTAAACCTCACTAAACCTGAGAAGTTTAAACAAAATTTAGAGTTCAAATATTCTAATACGATTACTACAATAGTAATAGAGTTATTAGATTTATTTTAAAGGGTTACTACTTATAATACTAGTGTAGTATTTTAGTAGAGATTAAAGGTTCTCTTGGGTGCTACTAATAGGAGTGTTCTTACACTTAGAACTTGGAAGATCATCCTCATCATACTAGCTCAAGAACAATATTTGAAATGAGTTCAAATATTGTGCCCACTTCTTTAATAATCAATGTAAGAAATTGTTCTTTCCTTATATTTTGTTATATATGCATAAGATCCACATAGTTTAAGATTAAACTATTCATAAAATGATATTATAAATGTCTAATATTGAGTTTCAGAAACTTACAAGCGGTATCAAGAGCTTTGCTTGTTGCATGCTTAATCGATTTATAGTTTTTTTGAGTTAATGTAACTTAAAAAAAACTAGTAATTTGTGTTTTATAAGATAAAATCACAAAATCATTTGTATGTCAGTATATTATGGTCCTAATATGATTTTAGGCCATTTTGATGATTTATGGATATTTATATTGCTCAAATATAATTTTTAGTGTTTTTATTACATTTTAATGAGTAAAATGATGTTTAAAATACTAAAAATAGTTTGAGATATCTTCTGGACTTGAAATATTTACACAACATCACATTTATATTTTAATTACTGTATATGAACTTTCGTGTGAAGTGGACGTAATTCTCAGGATTTATAGTTTTTATGTTACAAAATGGATTAAATAAATGTTAGATGGTTAAAAATAGTTCTGCTTTGAATTTGACCATGAAATTTTAGTATGTTGTCACATGAATTTTTTCCTAACAGACTAGAAATGTTGAGACGATTGTGATTTGTCTAGCATGATTTATGAGTTTTTAATATAAAAATGGCATAAATAGTGACTTATTTAGCAATTATAGCTAAAATAAATTTCATGTCATGAGTAAATTGTTACTGGTTGCATAAATGTCCCACATTTCAGATCTAAAGTTGAAAATTTAATTATATTTATTTTCACATGCTTTATGTATTTTATTTGATACAACCGATAAAGCACAACCGATTTTTCTCAAAATAAACTCTATATTTTTAACCTTGATTTTAAAAATTATGAGTGTCATGGAAATGTTCTAGAATGTACAAAAATTTAAAATTAAAATTTTGAAATTATTGTAATTAAATTTGGATTTATTTGATTAAAATATGATTTTAAAGTCTAATTTTGAGCAATTACATAACAAGAAGTTGAATTATTGTCAAAAATTGAGTGATGACTAACTTTTGAGTCCTAAATCAGTTGGGATAATTAAGTTGGACTTAAATATGACTAAGTATTGTTTGGTGATTTTAAAATGTTATTATCACGCATTTCTGTAAAACCGGGTTATATACGATATAAACCTTTAAATATGATTATGACATGGGTCTAAATTTTACCACTTCAAGATGTGCTCCATATTAATAATAAGAGCAAAGGGAAGTTCAAAAAGGGTGGTAGCCACGGGAAGAAGCCCTCCACCTCCAAAGGCAAGGGAAAAGCTATTGAAAATAGCTCTCCCAAACCACAAAAGGGGCCTCGACTGAGGACAAATGCCATTATTGTAATGGTGTGGGGCGGGCATTGAAAGAGGAATTGCTCTAAATATATAGGAGATATCAAAGCTGGAAAGGTTCTTCCAGTAGGGCACGCAAGCAAAGATAAGGGCAAGGACAAGCAAGCCTAAGAAGGCTCTTCAAGGGAAGCTAAAATTAGCTCGCCATGGTTGAAGATTAGACCTAAGGATGCTTGGCCTCGAGATTTTCTTCCCTTTTGAATGTATTACGGTTGTTAAGAACATTTTTTATTTCCTTGTTGGACATGGAAGTTTTTATTTTCAAGAACAATTTGTTATAATTGAATATTTGGTGACTTGGTTTTTAACCCAAGTCACTTGGTTTGTAGAAACTTTATCGTTCTAAAATTATCATTATACACTACTTGCACTAATAACATAAATTGTATCGACTCAAATTGATCATATTAGTATTATGATGATTGGATCATTATAATAAATTCAAAAGCTAAGAAATTGATTCTCACTTTGAAAGATCAATTATTAAGTAGAATTGAGTTATTAGACTCAAAGTAGGGAATCTACTGTTGGAGTAAGTGTCCTCAATAATAGTGCGATAACTTAATTAAATCTCATTAACAAGAATACAAAGGAATGATTAACATTATAGTCAACTGATCCACATTAATCGGTAATGATTGGCTTACTAGAGTTTGACATTACTGCCGTATGACGGTGGTGATCAGTTGATCCCTTGAGGTCACACCGAAAGAACGATTCCCAAATCATAAAACTAATTAATCCCTAAGGTTGAATAAGTTCAGTCTGTATATGAGAATTACATCTTATTATACTATGATTAAATGAGATACATGTTGGTAATTTAATGTTATATCACCAAAGTTGTATAATGTTTATGAAACATTAGAGATAAGAGTGATTGGTTAAATATAATTACAAGAGGTTGTAGATTATATTAATTATGTATGAGAAAAACCATTTTACATACATGTAAATATTGATTGTTACTTAAAATGTTAAGTATAATTTATTTGTTATAAGATTGTATTTAATTGTTAAATATAATTTTATAAGAAAGATTACATGTAATTTGTCACATGTCACACACATAACAAATGACAAAATGTGAAAGTTAAAATGGATCCCATTTTGCCTCACCATAACCGGGTTTAGGGTGGTTGGGATTAGGGTGATTATAGTCTTGTTTAAATGCTAAGACAACATATTAATACCCCAATTAGCCTAAAGCCACCCAAGTGACATGGGTAAGGGAAAAAGCAAGCATGCTTGTCCCCTTCACCATGCCCCATGACCGGCGGCCCCAAGGTGAACAATGAGAAAATGTTCTCATCTTTTATAAGCATATAATCACTTATATGTGAGTGATCACAAGTGAACTTATCTCTCTAAGAATAATAAAATCAAGCAAGTTGTTTTATAATTAAGATCTCATATACACTTATTGCTAGTAGTAGTAATAATATACATATTAAGGGAACCTCTTATCTTGTCTAGTAATACGAGGTGGAAGGCAATGTGGGATAGTCTAGGTGCATCCAAGAGGAGTGTCTCTTTACTTGGGACTTAGGAAGTTCATCCCTAGATCTCTTAGCTCAAGAACAAGGAGATGAAGGAGTCCTTTCCTTGTGCCCATACTTGACACAAGCAATTTGAGGAAACCGTTCTTTTCTTCATCTTGTTTATTTTATTAGCATGTAACTAGATCTTGCATAAACTAATTAAAGAGCTAATTAGTTAATCATAAGAATAGTCTTATGAGTAGGTATATGAACCTAACAATTGGCATCAGAGTATAGGATGTTGCATGCAATCGGTTTTATAAAGTTTGTACGAGTTAAAGTAACAAAATAAAACTAGAAAATTAGTGATTTATATGATAAAGTCACGAAATTTTTAATCATGTTATACCTCCTGGTCCTATAATGAGTATAGGTAATTTTGATGATTTGTGAAAGATTATTGCTTTATTTAATGATTTTTGGTTAAATAACCACATTTTAATGAGTAAAATGAACATTTTATGACTAAAAATAGTTAAACTTTGAATATGGATATGAAATTTTATTATGATATCACATGCATATGTTAACTACTTTACGTAAAATATGAGATAAATATGATTTATTTTGCATGATTTATGATTTTTAATGGTTAAAAAGGCACAAATAGTGATTATTTTGGCATAAATAGCTAAAATGAATTTTTGGCATGAGAAAATTATCATATGTTGAATAAATATTTTACATATCATATTTATAAGTTGAAAATTAATTAGATTTATTTTCGTGTGATTTTAGTATTTTATTTGATAAAGTCAATTAATAGCAACTACATATTTTCTCTAAAATGATTCGAAAAGTTTTGACCAAAATTTTGACATGAAGATGTTCTTGTAAATGTTCCAGAATATCCAATATTTTAATTTTCAAATTTCTAAATTATTGTAATTAAATTTAGAATTATTACATAAACGTTATGTGAATAAGGGTAAAAAACGAGCAATAATGCAAAACCGAGTTGAATTATTGTCAAATAATTAGTGGAGACTAATTTTTGAGTCCTAAAACAGTTAGGATAATCAAATTGGACTTAAATTTTATTTAAGTATTAATTTGTGATTTTAATTGGTTATTATCACGCATTTCCGTAAAACCGGGTTTACATACAATATAAGGTTATTAGGGCGATTTGGCACACTAATACTGCATGAGTTTACATATAATTATGCTGGATTTTGAATGAATGAATGTCATTTTGATTTATTTAATTTTTGAATTATGTAATTTTTCTTAGTATGGCCTTAGTTTTTAATCGATATTACTCGTAATGTAAGGGAATATTGATTCGGTCATAATTTATTGTGATCTCGTAACACTTTTATTGTATAATTTTATTTTACAAATGTATTAAAGAAAAGCAATCTACTTTTATTATATCATTTGTAATCCCGGAGTTTCCTAAAGACGGTGTCATTTGGAATGGCATTTCAGAAGAGACGGTATCCTTGGGAGGCGTGCATATGAAGTTCAAGGGACCAAGGAGTTGGTTTCGGAATTTGTAATAGTTAATTTGATTTTCTATTATTTTAGGATGGCCATACCAGAAATTTATTTTATACTTGCTTTTTATTCATATGTTACATGAATGCCAAATGGCCATATAAATAACACATGCATTTTATCGAGTCAATCGACCGTGTCAATTACAATTATCGGTAGTTCACCTATTTTTTTCACTTAAAAGGAGATAGATAATATAAATTGACTTGACCTCTATTTTATTAATTGAGATTTAGCCTTAACAAATAGTAGAACCCATGAATCCCAATTTCGTAAGGAAGTAGGTTTGGCTCACCGAGGTGCTAAACTTATTACGTTGGGTAAGTGGGGCAATAAATCGTTATTGCATCGAAATTTGGTTGAACTCAACAGAACGATTAGGGTCCGTGGCCCATGTGTTCCGGGCTAAAGATGTCAATAAAGCATATCATTGACCAAGAATTCTAATGGTAGAATCGGTTAAAGAGTTAACCCACCAAGTAATATTAATAAAGGTCGTGCAGTACGTGGCTCACATAAACCCGAGTTAATATAGGATTTGGGTCTTGGAATCATTTATGTAATTGGGTAGAGGTCATTATATAAATGTCAAACTAGTTTAAAATGTTTACAAGTATTTGAAAACGATAAATGTTGATGTTTCTTTCATTTTATATTTGGTAGTCCAACTTATTTATTCGCAATATCGGCAAACGATAACGAGGTTCGACCTCCCGCACCACAACTCACCACCGTATCTTGGCTTAGATCCTTTATGGATCAATGCAAATTCGAAAAGAATTGTTCTAATTTCGCGAATTGGAATGGGCAACTTTGCCTTGACACCAAAGGTGATGGTAAGCTTCGGTACCTCACCAAGGCTTCTCCCAACGCTACAAAATGCAAGGCCAACTAACGCTGTAAAGGTGGCCTATGAGACCTACCAAAAATAATTGGTCACGATCAAGAATGTCTTGATCATCTCTATAGATGCTGAGCTTCAAAGGAATGTCATAAAGATGAATTCCACGTAAGAGATCTAAATTAAACTCATGACCATGTTTTCACGAGCTCTTAGGATCATTCAATATGAAGTCGCTTCTTAATTTTTTGACCTTAAAAATGAAGGATGGTCAATATGTTTGCTCCCACATACTCAAATGATTGAGCATGTCGAGATACTCAAGAAGTAAGGAATAGCGATTCCTGAGCAACTTGTGATTGACCGCATACTCCACTCCCTAAACAGTATCAAAGGTTTTGTTAATTTTAGGATGAACTTCAACATGCAAAACGCTAGCACGGCTCTACATGAGTTGCACAAAATGGTTGTGCAAACCGAGCGTGATATGGGCTACCATGCTAGCCCTAGCAAATATGTTTTGAACATCAAATGACAAAAGCAAAGGAAAGTTCAAGAAGAGTGGACACAAAGAGAACAAGCCCACACCTTCTAAGGACAAAGAATGTCTATTGGTAATAGTTCTTCTAAGTCTAAGAAGGGTGTCGCCTCTACCGACAAGTGTCATTATTGTAATGGTATAGGCCATTGGAAACGTGTTTGGCCCAGATATTTGGGAGATATTAAGACTGGACAAGTTCTTCCAGTAGATAATAGTTCTCCCGGATATTTATGTTATTGATATTAAATTCAACTTTGGTATTTTGATACCAGTTGTAGTTCTCATCCTCCTAATTAGATTAAGGGCATGAGAAAAAGACAAGGGAAAGCAAGCTTTAGAGAATCTCCAAGATGAGGGAGCTAAGGTAGCCACCACATAGAGGAGACCTAAGGATTACCTTGGCGTTCTTGCTATTTGTCTTTCTAGTTATTTTGAATGTCGTTTTGGAACTTTTGATTTCCGTGTTAGACATGGAAAGTGGCTATTATTTCCATTTTAAAAGACAATTGTTGTACTATAAAATGATAGCTTGGTTTTCAATCCAAGTCATTATGTTTGTGGAATTTATGTTCAAAAACTTTTCATTATACAAAGTTAGTATCTTAAACATAAAGTATTGTGACAAGTTGATCATATGAGAAAATATAATGATTGGATCATTATAATTTCCTAAGTTATGAATTAGATTCTCACTTATGGACTTGTGACTAAGTATCACAACTTATTTGAAATAAGAAAGATCAATTGCATAGTCAAATCGAGTTAATGAACTCACATTTGGGGCTTTACAATCCATATAAGCCCTAAGATAAGATCTTTCAAACACCAATTAGACTCCATACTAGCTATGGAAGGGTTAAGAATCCTAAATTTGTTCAAGCCATGGACAAGAGTCCAAGTATTTTGCTTATATAGAGTGGGTCTATAGAGAAGCTAGAATACTAAAGTCTAAACAAATAAGTCTACTATAGATCGCTCAAAGTTAACAAGAGTTAATACAAGCATCATACCCCACTTATACCTGGTGAACAAAGCTGTTTGTGACTAAGGAATAGAGCTTATGAAGCTATCCTTACAAGAATTTTCTCATTTACACCTAAAGAAACAAAACTGTTTGTGGCTCATGGTGCTATCCTTCACGTAAATAAGCGTATTTACTAAAGGATATAGTGGGAGAAAACATGCCACCAACAAAGACAAGAGAAACTGTTCTTAAGTCATCCAACGTTAGAGGGTACTAGTTAAAATTATTACTTTCTGAAAGTAATAGGAATATGATCTATAAATTTGCGGTTATAAATTCCAATTCGAATTTGTTCCATAAGAGCCTTAAGAATACAAGATGGATACTATACATATAAAATTACATGGGGAAGTTTGGACCTCCCTAGGGTGAAAAAAACATTATTGTAAAGTATTGTATATAAGTTGAAATATAAGCATCTTTGAGATCCAAGATTATTGCATCTACACTTCGTTGAAAGTATATGTATGACAAATTGACAAAGAGTTGTTTAAAGTTTCCTTTCTAAATGGGCATTTGGAAGTGGACAAGTTGTCATACAAAACTTAGGAGATCAGTGTGTGATCCTAAGAGAGCACTTGAGAGGTTGTAATAATCATTGCATAACAAGAGAGAATGGTTTCCTCGAATTGTCGAAGAACCATGTTTATGCTTGTAGTTAAGTGGGAGCAAAATATCTTCCATGTCTTGTATGTATGAGACATATTAATCATTATGGATGATGTATTAACATTGCCTTCCGTGGAGGAGTGTTTAGGAAATCATTTCTAAATGGAAAACTTGGAAGAAGCATATTGTATCTGAGGCAAGAATATCTCCCATGTCTCGTATGTAGGAGACATATTGGTCATTGGGAATGATGCACTGATATTGCCTTCCGTGGAGGAGTGTTTGAGAAATCAGTTCTAGATGAAAGACTAGGATTAGGTATCCAAAATCTATCGTGATAGATGAGAGAGGATACAGATGATTGCTAATGTTTCTGCCATTAGGCCAATCATATATGCCAAGATATGCACATACCTTGATAAGTTGTATGCTTGGAGCATGACAAGTTCATAACAAATCATCCACATGAGAGTCATTGGATAGCCTTCAAGAAGTCGATGAGATTCTCGAGGAGAACTATGAGTTTATTCTTGTGTTTGGCAATAATAACTTAGTTGCGTGTTAAGTGTCACACGAACCCAAGTTTCCAAACCTGTAAAGGATCTGACAAAATCCAAGGCTAAATTTTGTTATATTAGAAGCGAATAAATAAAAGGGATGATTGAAGTGTCAAACATTAAAAATTCTACAAATAGAGTCTTAGTACATAATGATGAGGAGGAGGTGGATTACAAGGATATAATAAGTAGACCCTTCCACCAAGATACCCATCACGTGGTTATCATGATAACAAGTGGGACCATCTTTCAAGATTAAAGAGCCCAACTCTAGATAGAGATCTAAAAGTGTACTTTGAAAAATTCATGTTATTAGGAATAATGATGATTGGAAAGAAAAGGAGCAATTCATAAAGTTGGAACAAATGGATACATAGTATATCCACCATCCAAGCTTTTATTGCATTTAGACAACATGATCATGAAGTGTCAAGGAGCTTGTATACTTTAGATTATATGATATGAAGCCATAACATTGTGTTGATTGTTCATATGTGATAATCACATTTATTGTTTGAGTTTCTAAAACTCATTATTGTGCTTTGTTATATCCAAATAGGTTGTAGTGACAACTTTGAACCCTATTAAAGTAAACTGGATTAACATAGCCTTGGCCCCTACTTGCTTACATGAAGTGACGTCTCAAAGTGACTGGAGTGTGATGCGATTGATGGCAAGTTCAAGTGCCATAGAGTCATATGAGATGACTAGTCGATCACATAGGCAGACTGTATGGGACACTTTGTCGGGCAGTGACCGCTTATAGAGTTATGGCAATTCATAAAGCCTGGTTGTGGCGAGAGCTACTATAGTTTCTTTTTGAGTCAATTCTTTAGACTAGAGACTATTCGCCCAAGTCAACATAGTTTTCAGATTGACTTTAATTTTTGCCCCAAGCCATTATGTAAAAAGGGGTGAACGGGCAATTATTGGGTCATGAAGAACTGTGAGTGTACAAAGGGAATAGTGCGATAGGAATTGTCCAACCCCTTGTCAGGGTTTTCAAATATCTCAAGGACACTCGAGGAGTAGTGAACTGAAAATGCGTGGCCACGCTCGGAAGGTATCTACGGTAGATAATTCCGGTCAGACAATTACTCTCCAGATTGAGGAAACCACTCTAGATATGATCACGTGCAAGTACGACCTGCAAGACACCTTGCATTGAGTGAGAGATTTAGAATAGGACAAGAGAATTGGTGACACACACTTGTCGCGAACAAGTGGGAAATTGTTGGAGTAAGTGTCCTCAACAATAGTACGATCACTTAATTAAATCTCATTAACAAGAATACAAACGGATGATTAACATTATAGTTAACTAATCCACATTAATTACTAACGATTGACTTACTAGAGTTTGACATTACTGTCGTATGACGGTGGTGATCAGTTGATCCCTTGAGGTCACACCGTAAATGCGATTCTCAAATCATAAAATTAATTAATTGTATAACGATACAGATTAATTAATTCCTAAGGTTGAATAAGTTCAGTCTATATATGAGAATTACATCTTCTTATAATATGATTAAATGAGATACATTTTGGTAATTAAATGTTATATTACCAAAGTTGTATAATGTTTATGAAATATTAGAGATAAGAGTGATTGGTTAAATATAATTACAAAAGGTTGTAGATTATATTAATTATCTATGAGATAAACCATTTTACATACATGTAATTATAGATTGTTACTTAAAATGTTAACTATAATTTATTTGTTATAAGATTGTATTTAATTGTTAAATATAATTTTATAAGCAAGATTACGTGTAATTTGTCACATGTCACACACATGACAAATGAACAAATGTGAAAGTTAAAATGGATCCCATTGTACCTCACCATAACCGGGTTTAAGGTGGTTCATATTAGGGTGATTATAGTCTTGTTTAAATGCTAAGGCAACATATTAATACCCTAATTAGCCTAAACCCACCCTAGTGACATGGGTAAGGGAAAAAGCAAGCATGCTTGTCCCCTTCACCATGCCCCATGACCGGCGGCCCCAAGGTGAACAATGAGATAATGTTCTCATCTTTTAAAAGCATATAATCACTTATATGTGAGTGATCACAAGTGAACTTATCTCTCTAAGAATAATAAAATCAAGCAAGTTATTTTATTATTAAGATCTCATATACACATATTGCTAGTAGTAGTAATAATATTCATATTAAGGGAACCTCTTATCGTGTCTAGTAATACAAGGTAGAAGGCAATGTAGGATATGTTGGAGTGATTGTCCTCAACAATAGTACGATCACATAATTAAATCTCAATAATAAGAATACAAAGGGATGATGAATATTATAGGCAACTGCTCAACATAAATCGGTAACGATTGGCTCACTTGAGTTTGTCGTTAATATCATATGACGGTGGTAATCAGTTGATCCCTTGAGGTCACACCTAAAGGACAATCCCCTAATCATTTACATTAATTAATTGTATAGCGATACATATTAATTAATCCCTTAAATTGAACTCAGTTTATATTGTAAGTAAGAATTATATCTTATTTTAATATGAGTAAATAAGATTCATTTTAGTAATTTAATTGTTGTATTACTAAGAATGCATTATGTTTATGAAACATTTGAGATAAGCAAAATTGGTAGATTATAATTACAAATTGTTGTAGATTATATTAACCAAATATGAGATGACCCATTTTATTTACATGTAATTATAAAATATGACTTAAAATGTTTAGTATAATTTATTTGTAATGAAATTGCATTTAAATTATTTAAATGCACATTTATAAGCCAAATTACATGTTACATGTCACATGTGACACATTGTATGACAATTGACATTTGACAAAGTTAAAATGGACACCTTATTATTAAAGGGGGCCGAAATTTTATGAGTATGTGTTAGTGGGTGTTTTTATTTAATTGTTAAATAGAAACATCATCATAACCTAAAGGTATAGCCTTACATACCTAGTTTCTTGTGAAGAACAAAAGGAAAAGGCAACACCCTTCCCCAAAGGGGTGTGCCGGCTCCATGGGTACAAAAAGAGAAGTGTTTTCTCTTATTAATACTTACTTGATCTCATATGTGTAGTGTACTAACTTATCTCTCAACATCTCCACTTATCACTCTTAATTAATAAGCTTAAGAAGCCTCAAACATCTTATGTTCATAGATTACTAATAATATTACTAAGAGTAGTAATAGAGTGATTAGTAATATTTTAGTAGTGATTAAGGGTAGTCTTGGTGCATCTAAACGGAGAGTTTCTAACTTGAAACTTGGAAGTTCATCCTTCTTATTTAAGCTCAAGAACAATATTTGGAAGGTGTCCAAATATTATGTCCATATTGTTCATATTCAATGTAAGGAAAAATGTTTCTTCTTATCTTTGTGTTATTTTGTTATGCATGCGTAAGATCTACATAGTTTAAGAGTAAACTAATTGTAAAATTATATTAGAAATGTCTAATATCGAGTTTAAGAAACTTACAAGTGGTATCAAAGCTTTGGTTGTTGCATGCATAGTCGATTTATAGTTTTTTCGAGTTAATGTAACTTAAAGAAAACTAGTAATTTGTGTTTTATGAGATAAAATCACAAAGTCATTTGCATGTCACTATATTCTGGTCCTAATATGATTTTAGATCATTTTGATGATTTATGGAAATTTATATTGCTCAAATATGGTTTTTAATGTTTTTGTTACATTTTAATGAGTAAAATGATGTTTAAAATGCTAAATATAGTTAGATTTTTCTTCTGACTGTGAAACTTTTACATAATATCACACATGCATGTTACTTATTGTATGTAAAATTACGTGTGAAGTAGACTTATTCCTCATGATTTATGATTTTTATACGATAAAATGATTTAAATGAAGGTCAAATGGTTAAAAATATTTCCGCTTTGAATATGGCCATTAAATTTTAGTATGTTGTCACATGCATGTTTTCTGGTCAGAGTGGAAACTTTCAGAGTGATGTGATTTGTCTAGCATGATTTATGAATTTCTAATGTAAAATGGCATAAATAGTGACTTATATAGCAAATATAGATAAAATAAATTTTATAACATGAGAAAATTATTCCTGGTTTCTTAAATGTCCTACATTTCAGATCTAAAGTTGAAAATTTAATTTGATTAATTTTTGCATGCTTTATGTATATTATTTGATAAAACCGATAAAGTGCAACCGTTTTTCTCAAAAATGATTCAAAATTTTTAACCTTGATTTTTGACATTATGAGTGTCATGAAAATGTTCCAGAATGTATAAAATATTAAAATTAAAATTTTAAAATTATTGTAATTAAATTTGGATTTATTTGATTAAAATATGATTTTAAAGTCTAATTTTGAGCAATTATATAACAACAAGCTGAATTATTGTCAAAAATTGAGTGATGACTAATTTTTGAGTTCTAAATCAGTTGGGATAATTATCTTGGACTTAAATATGATTTAAGTATTGTTTAGTGATTTTAAAGTGTTACTTCCTCCGTTCCATATAATAGTTTATCTTTGCTTTTTGCACATATATTAAGAATGATTGAAAACAAGTCGGGTACCTACTTTTACGTATGTTTGTTTACCAAATTGCCCTCTTATAAGTTGCTTTTGTTTGTTGTATTAAGAATGGGTGAAAACAAGTGGGGTACCTACTTTTACAAGGATAGTATGGTAATTTAACATAATTATTGATGTCCATAAAAAGAAACGTAAAGAACTAAGTGGAACGGCCTAAAATGGAATACGTAAACTATGCTATGGAACGGAGGAAGTATTATTACACATTTCCGTAAAACCGGGTTATATACGATATAAACCTTTAAATAGGGCGATTTTGTAACACCCCAGATTTTATAATAATGAATAACTTACTAAAGTCATAAATTTTATAATTTAGCCTTTTACTTTTAATGGTTTAAATATTTTAAGTCGATAATTTATGATTGCGTGGCTGTAAATTAATATTAAATAGAATTTAGTTTAGTTGGGTAGAAATCGTCGCATTTCAGTCTGTTATGAGTTCATAATCGGATTCTACGCAAAAATCCAAGTGGGTCGACCCGATATGAAAATTATACCTTCTATTATTCATTTTCTCTAAACAAACTCATTAAACCTCCTTCTCCGTCTTCATTTTTCAGTAACATTACTCTTCTTCTTCATCTTCCTAAAATACCAAAACACAATTAAAACTTCATCACTTTATAATCTTAAGACGGATGCCATTTCTCCGTCTCTCAACGAAACTTGACGATTTTTATATCAATCTTCTCCTCTCATCCTCCTCTATCTTTCAAGCCAATAAAAGATCGAAACTTTTAACCTTCTTTTAAGACCAATTTCCATAAATTTCGGTTTGGACTACTACTATGTTATTTATCGATAAAAGGGTGGACGGTGATGAGTTACTCGATTTCAATTTACATTTTAATGTTTTAATTGTAGTTTTAGTTGAAAAAGATACAATCTTTGCTTTAATTTCATGAGGAAACATGTTTGTTACTCTTTCATATGTGTGAATTCCATCTTCCATGCTTTCTTTCACTAATCCTATGTTAAGTTGCATTTAAGTGGTTAAATATTGGAACTTGTGTTGGGCAATAAATGTGTTTGGGTTTGCTTTAATTGATGTTCACCCAATGACTGGTGATGATTAATATGCATTTAATGTGTTTTGATGTTGGTAAATGTTTTTGGAATTGGATGAGTAACAATGAAACTTGAGTTGGATGTTGTTGGAGTTGATTTTCGCGTGTTTGTAATCCCAGTCGACCGACCGGCTGGGTACTCGTCTAATGTCAAATTGTTGTTTCAAGGTTTTTTGATGATTCGTAAGTCCCAGCCAGCCGACCGGCTGGGAACCCCTTATGAAATTGTTGGATTTTGATAGCATGCGAGTCCCAGCCGGCCATCCGGCAGCCGACCGGCAGGCTGGAACTCCCCCTTTCCCTTTCTTCTTTTTTCCTCTCATTTGGCTTGTGACCCCAGCCAGGTAGCCGGCGGCCGGTCACACCCACCGGCTGGGGATCCCCTGTATTTTTATTGTGTGTTTGATGTTGCTGTAGTGCCAGCCGGGTAGCCGGCGGCCGGTCCCCCTGATCGGCTGGCACCCCCTGTAGCTCGTTCTCATTTCTTTTCCCTATTTCCTCACATGTAATAGTTTGTATGGTTTGTTTATCTTATAAACTTACGTAATAACATTAAATATTCATGTTTAGAATGTATGATATCTCAAATGCTTATATCACATGTTTTGTGAAGGTTTTGATATTTCCCCTCTTGAGTCGAATCTACCTTATGTATTTGATTTGAGCACTACTTGTTGAGTGCTATGAACTCTCATTTCCCGGCTACACCTTATCCTCGTTAGACTGGAATGTCGGAGCGATGAGGTGTATCCTTGATGCTTGTATGCATGTTTTAATGGGGATATGACGACGTTGTTAAAGGTGAGCGCAATGCGTTGATCGACCGGGCCGTCAAATGTTGTATCCTTGCGAGGTGGTGTCATTGCATGTAGCGTACTTGCTTGTATTTGATTCTCGTGCTCTTTCCGCCTCTTTCGAGTAGTTTTACCGAATTTGGGGTACTTGGCTTCTGTGTTTGACCGAGTCTTGGATGCGAATTGTTTATCGCATGTCGAATCGGAAAACGTTTATCCTGAGAGTCTGGCCAGGTTTAGACTAGGACGGTATTATTATCGTCGTCCTACCGGGAGGAAATGAGTCTTTCATATACGAAACGTTTATCGTGTAAGGGTTCAGAAAAATGTTTATCCCGTCGACGTGTGAATCTTACATATACGAAATGTTTATCGTGTATGGTTCAGGAAAATGTTTATCCCGTGGACGTGTCGATCATACTTGCTATGTACATGGTGCTAGTGCGTGTCATTTACCGTGAGAGTTTCTGCTTATGTTTGATTATTTGATAGATTCTATACTTGATTGATTGGATGCCTATAATTGGTTTGTATGTCGAGTCCCAAACCTTCTCAAGCATATGTCGCTAATGGTGAGATGCAAGCACATATTGCTCTATATGGTTGCCAAGGGGAGTCTTCTTCGAGTCTTGTATTGCATGATGATGATGGATGATGGTTTTCTTTACTCGTATATTGTCATTATCATAATAATATTCTCATATCCGGCATGATTTATATGTTTACATGGTGACATATGATTATATGCTCGTTTATGTGCATTTTGATGTGATATGACGGGAGAACCCTGAGTTACTCTCGACTGACTGTGGCATTCATTTTTAATGAGTGAACATGTTGCAGGTTGGTGTTTGCATTGGGTTGTGGCGAGTAAGCTAGCGAGCGTTGTTCTTACAGTGATTCACCCTTTGTGACAACCCTCGCGAATGCGGAAATATAAAACAAACAAGCATGTGAATTATATAGCGGAAATAAGAAGTTTAAAAAAACTTTTATACATGCAAGGAAAGAATACGAGGAGTGTCAAATATTACAAACTAAAGTACGAATTATACTACATCAAGAGACGAAGTCTCTCCAAAATATTAACAAGTAAAAGAGTTTAGCATACAAGCTAAAATCGTCTAGAGGTTAATCTTCCAGGGACAACGCCCGCTAGCTCACACCCGAACCCCAAAACATCATATCCAAAAAGGCATCCAAGCAAGCAACCTGTTCATTCATGAAAAACATGAACGCCACAGTCAATGGGGAGTAACTCCGGGTTCTCCCAGCCATATCACCTTTAACGTACATATAAGGAAATACAAAAGTAGAGCATGCATATATATATATACATGTGAGATACTATAAGAATAGATAGGCAATTCTATAGATAATGATAAGATCATGTGGAAATCAAATCAGTAACCATCATGTTATTCAAAGACTCGGGGAAGACACTCTTAGGCAACCGAATACGCTCACTAAGGCTTGCATCTCACCGTTAGCGGTATAAGATTGATAAGATTGAGACTCGACAGACAAACCAAGTCAAGTCATGCGATGATCACAGTAAATCCAACATATTATCATCCATTCACGAACCAAGACATTGACGGTGTCCAATCATGCAATGACCATGAATAATATCATTAAATCACGCATTCAAAGAACGACGACACAGACGACATCTCTCACGGTAAATGAAACGCACTAGCATCGTGTACATGGCAAGTATGATTAACAGGCATCCACGAGATAAGCATTTCCCTGAACTCATACACGATGACATTTCGTAGATGTAGACTAATTTCCTCCTGGTAGGAACGATAATTAAACGGCTCCTAATCTAAACCTGGCCAGATTCTCGGAATCACATTTTCCGATTCGACATGCGATAAAGCGTTTCGCATCCAAGCCTCGGGCTTATAATATATATATGCCGAGTACCCCAAATTCGGTAGATCAATTCACGAAAGAGGCGGAAAAACAGCTCAAGCCTCATAACATGCGGTACGCTACATGCAAATAACACCACCTCGCAAGTACACAACATTTGACGGCCGGGTCGATCAACGCAATGCGTTCAACTCCCAACCACGTCGTCGTATGCCCACTGCACATGCAATTAAGCAGTAGGATACCTCTCCGTTCCAAAATTCCAGCCTTACAAACGGGAAGGTAGCCAAGGGAATGAGAATACAAAGCACAAGACAAAATAGTGCTCAAACCGTATCATTTGTAAAAATCGACTCAAAGTGGGAACATACCATAAACCGTCACAAAACATGAGAATAAGGAATCATATAAGTTTAAATATGATAAACATGAGTCAATACATGAGTCAATACATGATACATAAGCATTAGAACAAGTTTATGAAGCATAATGAATAAAAACATAGATCACCTCCCCAAAACAACGTTGTTTGGAAACCAACGAAAACAAGGGTCCACTTCAAACGGTCATAACTAGCGTTCTAGATATGGGAATTCAGAAATTCTAAGTCGAGGTGATATCTTATCCTCTTACGGTTCCAACGAGATGTCACACGCCCAAAACAAGCAAGTAACGAAGGAGATATGATCATTTTACGAAAAGGGGTCAGTGCAGGAAAAATTCTGTTGGCAGCGTATGACGCAGCCTGCGTCACCACGACGCAGCCTGCGTCCTACGACGCAGCCTGCGTCCTTCACGGGATTCAAGGACGATCAAAAATCAACATGTTATCAACAACAAAATCCTCATTTATCATCACAAATCATCAATTCTCATATCAATTAACAACTAACAACAACCAACAACAACAACACAAGTCCTAAGCATACTAACCATAATCTAAATACGGTTTCTATCCTAGAAATAACATAAAACACGTAAATGATATCGAGTAACCCTTCACCGTTACCTTTTCGCGTCTTTAAACGGTTTCTAAACCTTCCTAGTCTCCACCTACATACAATTACATAATAAAAGATGAATATCATTCACCTTGAGAAAGACGGATAATTTTAAAAAGCGAGAAAGACGGTAATTTTATTACCAATACGGATAGAGGAAGATAAGAGGGGGAGAATAAGACGAACTTACGAGAATTTGAGCGAGAAATGAAGGCGTAGTGACGAATCTAAGACGGATCAAAATGGAGGCAAGGTTTTTGGTGTTTATGGTGAGGAAGAAGAAGGAAATGAATTGTGAGGAAATGAATTAGGTTTAGGGTTTGAGGGAGTATATGTAGGGTGAGTCGGAAAAGTCAACGAAAGTCAAAGACGGCTCAAAAGTCAAGAAAAGTCAAAGAGGACTTAAAAGTCAAGAAAAGTCAAAGACGAATTAAAAGTCAAGAAAAGTCAAAGACGATTTAAAAGTCAAGAAAAGTCAAAGACGCCTTAAGACGGGATTCTCATGGAATCTCGCGGAAATTCCAAATACGAACTCGGAAATTCTAAATTCGACTCGAAACTTTAAATTCCAAATTAAAACTTAAACTTGCTGAAAAGATTTCGTAAAATATTTCTACTAGAAAAATAGGGTACACACTGTATTTTCAGGTTAGTTTCATATGATTTTTGGCGTCAGCCGGGTGGCCGGCAGCCGGTCCACCTGAATGGCTCGCACGTGCTGGAAGGTGTTTGTGACAACCCTCGCGAATGCGGAAATAAAACATACAAGCATGTGATTTAATTTGCGGAAATACGGTATTTTAAAAAAACCTTTATACATGCAAGAAAGAAAATACGAGGAATGTCAAATATTACAAACCAAAGTACGAAATATACTACAACAAGAGACGTAGTCTCTCCAAATGTTATCAAAGTAAAAGTGATTAGCAAACAAGCTAAATAACGTCTAGTGGTGTTTCATCCAGGGACAACGCCCGCTAGCTCACACCCAAACCCAAAATACCAAGCAAAGAGCCATCCAATCAAGCAACCTGTTCATCCATGAAAAACATGAATGCCACAGTCAGTGAGGAGTAACTACGGGTTCTCCCAGCCATATCACATTAAACGTACATAAAAGGAAATACAAAAGTAGAAGCATGCATATATAGATATACATGTGAAATACGATAAGGATAGCTAGGCAATTCAATATATAATGATAAGAGCATATGAAGTAGAATCCGTAACAATCATGCTATAGATAGACTCGGGAAAGACACTCTTAGGCAACCAAATACGCTCACTAGGGCTTACATCTCACCGTTAGCGGTATAAGTTTGATAAGATTGAGACTCGACAAACAAACCATGCCAAGTCGCCCAATGATCACGAATAATCAATCATGTAATCATCCATCCAAACATACCAATACATTGACGACATCTTTCACGTTAAATGAAACGCACTAGCACCGTGTACATGGCAAGTATGATTAAAAGGCATCCACCGGATAAGACGTTTCCCTGAACGCATACACGATTACATTTCGTATATGTAGACTAATTTCCTCCTGCTAGGACGACGATAATAATACGGTCCTAGTCTAAATCTGGCCAGACTCTCGGAATAAGACGTGTTCCGATTCGACATGTGGTAAGACGTTCCACATCCAAGACTCGATCATACAAAGACATCGAGTACCCCAAATTCGGTCAACCTTCACGAAAGAGGCGGAAAAGAGCACAAGCCTCATAACAAGCGGTACGCTACATGCAAATAACACCACCTCGCAAGTACACAACATTTGACGGCAGGGTCGATCAACGCATAGCGTTCAACTCCCAACAACGTCGTCGTATGCCCACTAACACATGCATTTAAGCAGTAGGATACCTCCCCGTTCCGACATTCCAGCCTTACGAACGTGGAGGTAGCCAAGGGAATGAGAGTACAAAGCACATAGGAAATTAGTGCTCAAACCGTAACATGTGTAAAAACCGACTCAAACTGGGATATATGAAAAACCGTCACAAAACATGAGAATAGGGAATTATATAAATTTAACTATGATAAAAATGAGTCAATACATGATACATAAGCATTAGAACAAGTTTATGAAGCGTAATAAATAAGAAACATAGATACCCTCTCCAAAACAACGTCGTTTGGAAACCAACTAAAATAAGGGTCCACTTCAAACGGTCATAAATAGAGTTCTAGACATCCAAATGTAGAAAATCTAAATGGAGGTGATAGATTAACCTCTTATGGTTCTAACGGGATGTCACAAGCCCAAAACAAGCAAGTAACGAAGGAGATATGATTATTTTACGAAAAGGGGTCAGTGCAGGAAAACTGCAGTCGTCACGACCGTGACTTGTATTTCACGCTCGTGAAACTGTCTGTTACGCAAGGGTATTTGGTCAGCCACTCATTTCACGCTCGTGACATGAGTTTCACGACCGTGACTTGGGTCAAGACATCTCCATTTTGTTCTAAACTCAACCATCATCAACTATTATCATAAATCATCAATTCTCATATCAATTCTCAACAAACAACAAGTATCATCATCAACACAAGCTCTATGAATACTAATCCTATTCCAAATACGATTACTAACATAGAAAACACATTAAAACACGTAAATGATATCGAGTAACCCTTCACCGTTACCTTTATGCGTCTTTAAACGATTTCTAAGCGTTCCTCCACTAGATAGTAATCTTTGTCGGGGTCTAGAAAGTCTCCACCTAAACAAAGACGACAAAAGATGAATATAATTCACCTTTGAGAAAGACGGATAAATTGAATAGCAAGAAAGACGGTAATTTTATTACCAATACGGATAGAGGAAGATGAGGGGGAAGGAATAAGACGAACCTTAGTGAATTTAAGCGAGTAACGAAGGAGTAGTGACGATTTTGAGCTTGATCGAAAATGAAGGCTAGGTTTCTTTGGGTTTTCTTAGTGAGGAAGAAAGAGTTGTGTTGTGTGAGTGAATTAGGTTATGAGGGAGTATGAGGGAAATAAGTGGAATAAAAGTCAAGAAAAGTCAAAGACGCCTTAAGACGGGATTCACTTGAAATCTCGCGTAATATCCAAATACGAACTCGGAAATTCTAAATTCGACACGGGAAATTTAATTCTAAACAAAAACTAAATTTCGCTGAAAAGTATCCGTAAAATATTTTTACTATTAAAATAGGGTACATTGAGGGGGGTTACAGTGTTTGAGTGTCTCTTTTACGTTTTCGTTTAGGATATTTTTCATGGTTCATTTATCGTAAAATTTACGTAAGTGACTTATAATATGAATGTTTTGAATATATGATATTTCATTCGCTTGTATCACATGTTTTGTGACGTTTTTTGGTATGTTCCACTTTGAGTCGGTTTTTACAAATGATACGGTTGGAGCACTATTTTGTCTTGTGCTTTGTACTCTCATTCCCTTGGCTACCTCCACGTTCGTAAGGCTGGACTGTCGGAACGGGGAGGTATCCCACTGCTTAATTGCATGTGTAGTGGGCATACGACGATGTTGTTGGGAGTTGAACGCATTGCGTTGATCGACTCCGACCGTCAAATGTTTGTGTACTTGTGAGGTGGGTGTATTGGGCATTGTAGCCGTACCGCTTGTTAGGAGGTTGGAGCTCTTTTCCGCCTTTCTTTCGTGAGGAATCTATATCGACTGAATTTGGTGGTGGGGGGGGTACTCGCGTCTATGATAGACCGAGTTCTTGGAGCGAAATGTTTATCGCAGGTCGAACCGGAATATGTGATTTCAGGAATTCTGGCCAGATTTGAGACTAGGAACGGGGTTAATTATAGCGTCGTTCTACCAGGAGGAAATTAGTCTACATATACGAAATGAATTGAAGCGTGTATGCGTTCAGGGAAATGTTTTATCACGTGGATGCCTTTTAATCATACTTGCATGTACACGGTGCTAGTGCGTGTCATTTACCGTGAGAGATGTCGTCAATGTATTGTACGTTTGAATGGATGATTATATGATTGATTATTTGTGATCATTGGATGACTTGGCATGGTTTGTTTGTCGAGTCTCAATCTTATCAAACTTATACCGCTAACGGTGAGATGTAAGCCCTAGTGAGCGTATTCGGTTGCCTAAGAGTGTCTTCCCCGAGTCTGTGTATAACATGATGGATTCGGATTTGTATTACATATGCTCTTATCATTATATATTGAATTGCCTATCTATCCTTATCGTATTTCACATGTATATCTATATATGCATGCTTCTACTTTTGTATTTCCTTCTATGTACGTTTAATGTGATATGACTGGGAGAACCCGGAGTTACTCCCCACTGAATGTGGCGTTCATGTTTTTCATGGATGAACAGGTTGCTTGATTGGATGGCTTTTTGCTTGTGGTATTTTGGGTTCGGGTGTAAGCTAGCGGGCGTTGTCCCTGGATGAAACACCTCTAGACGTTGATTAGCTAGTTGCTAATGGCTTTGTTGTTGGTTAACATTTTGAGAGACTACGTCTCTTGTAGTATTTTAATTTGGTTTGTAATTACTGACATTCCTCGTATTTCTATCTTGCATGTATAAAGGTTTTTAAAATACCGTATTTTCCGCTTTATATATCACATGCTTGTTATGTTTTATTTCCGCATTCGCGAGGGTTGTCACAAGAAAAGTGCTAGAGGAAGATAAAACATAGCAAAACGCACTTAGGGAGCGCCCAAGGCAAGTCAAATAGGGAAAATAAAGGAGGAAAAATAGGGTGAAATGACAATATATCAAATCTGCCCAAACGAAACCTTTACTCGTCCCGAGTAAGAATGAACGAAGTCACGACCTTTATTTAAACTACGCTAATAACATAACTGATACAAGGCAATTAACGGGCCTTGATCCGTCCCTTCAACTCACAACAAGGTATCCATGAGGTAGGATACCCTATTGCATGGCAAGTGGGGTCTTGCCAAAACTGCGATGCATCCTAGGCAATTAAGCACGTGAGAAGAACAAGAATGCATCTACAAAAACAAATGACTACATGCCTCATCCATGTGCCGGAAATCATCTAAAATGGAAACAATTCAATCATAAATATTCCTACGTAGTTACTAGTTTTAGAAAGCACTAAGTATAGGACTATAGAGACGAATCACCCCCTCATTGTGTTAAACTAGTACATTCGTTCACATTCATTAGGATACTTCGTCAAGGGTGATAAGTTGACATGGAAAGTGAGAACCCCACGGTGTTAGAAGACACTGTAAATTGGAATTCCGCCCCTCATCTAAGTGAAAGGAAGGGTTGTCCCATCTCAACCATGTAACAAAAGTGTAATCATTAAAAAATGTAAGGAACGAAGTGTTTGAGTTCTTATTTGATTCTTTTTTTTGTTGTATTTTTGACTCTTTTTGTTTGCATTTTGGATTTTGCTTGATTTGGGTGCTTTTGGAAGCAAAGTAGCCTAGCAAAGGGTATGTGGCGAAGACCAATAATAGGCAAATTCTCGCCGAAGCGACATCGAGAGCGACGCCATATGTAGTGAGGATACTCTAGAAGAACCTAGAAGTCTCCTTTTGCACTCCCTAAGCTAGGACTAACACGAGATGAATGAAAAAAATTTCAAGCTTTATTCTCATATATGTTTGAGCTTAATTTTTGAATTTTTGGAGGTATAATTCCTTTTTTTGTGAAAATTAAGGAAATCATGTGATGATTGAAGAGTTATATGGCCTCGAGAGTCACCTAGGAAAGTGGTCAACAAGGAATAATCACACCATGGGGGTGGTCAAGATGGTTAAATGCACTCCCTTGAGTGCGTTCTAGTAAATGGACCGAAATAATACTAAAATTACACAACAACGGGTGTCTCAAATCTATTTTAGAAGATGAAGTGCTAAGTAAAAAGTGTGTCTACATTTTCAAAAGTTATTTCCCTAAATGCAACTACATGCCATGACATAATTCTAACGAATATCTACAAATCTAATGCAAATGCTCTAACAATCTACATGACATATACTCTAATGTGATCTCCTAACAGCGCATAGGTTCACACAACCGTCAAATCATCAAAATTCGTATAACAATCATCAACACACTCCTCCAAACTTCTCCTATGACATGATGTAAAGAAAGAAAAAGGGAGAAGGGAGAAGGGAGAAGGGAGAAGAGATAAGAACGATCATACATCGGCGGTCTTCTATTTCCCTTCACTATGTCTCTTAGTGATGCGTAGTGTACCTAAGTATGGAGATTAGAAGGAAATAACAATGTATATATATATATATATATATATATATATATATATATATATATATATATATATAAGCTAAACTATGTACAAGCTTTTTCGATTTTTTTATGATTTTTAAATGATTTTAAATAAACAAAAGAAAGACATGTTTTTGGAATTTTTAAAATTTTTATATTTTGTGAAATATAATTTCCCACCCGCCACATAGGAACGTACATTAACCCCAATGTACAGAATGAGATTATCTATAAAGGAAAGAACATGTTTTTGTGTTTTTGAAATATTTTGAAGAATAAAAACTTGTTTTCGGGTTTTTTTGAAATTTTTTGAAAAATAACAACTCGTTTTTCGATTTTTTTTTTATTTTATTTTGAAAATTTTGAAATATGAACAATAAATACAAAAGGGTTAGTTATGCAAATGAACTAATGCTATATCAAATGCATGAACTACGTTATATGAGTATTGCTAAATGCAATGTGATTTAGTACAACTAAGGAGTGACTATATGAATGCGTGCTAATCTAAATATGTCACTTCGGAGTCTCGTTGTGGCGATAAAAAGGCGAAGAAAACGCTTCCCTCATTGGGGTACCAACCACAAGAAAGTCTAAATAAGACACCTAACTACATGATGCATGGAAGAAAATCTAACTAAGGATATGAAGAACAATTGTCAATTTGGATTTTGCCAATAGGAGCAAAGATTTGGTGTCCAAATGGGACTAGACAACCGCCTACCATGTTGCCGAGGCACACTACAACAAACTACAACAAGATTAAAAGCAAAATTGTAAATCATGAGAGGAAAAGAAAGAAGGAGAGAAAACACAATAGAGGGGAGGGGGTAGATGCTAAACAAGCCACCTAAATTTGACCATCCTACTCTTCATCCATCAAAAGTATAAAAGTGCTCCTCCTCCTCCTCAGACGAATCATCATTTTCCTCATTGTCTTCTCTAACATTACCACCCCCCTTCGCCCCCCGGTTTCCAAGATTAGGGAACAACAAGTCTCGTTGTGCCCAATTTGGCAAGAAACCATTAAGTTCAATGTACCCTTGGCTCGCCATCATGTGATAGGGGGTATTGGGCTTAATAGTTGTTAATCCCGCCGTTGTGCATGTTCATGTGAATATTTTGCATTAAACCGGTCAAGTAGTACGCGTTTGGGCGGATCGTGGGATCCTCGGGACAATAGGGTTGGTGGGAGATGGGGTAAGGTGAAATTGGATGTAACCCGGTGGAAAATGGGGCATCATGAACTGGGGCATTGGTACATAGGGTTCAACCCGACTCGATTTGGGTTGGGCTTGAGGTTATGGGGGTTGATGAGGGGCCCGACCCGAGGTCTTACCCAATTCCCTAGAGGCTCTAGTTGGAGACCCCTCTACTACCGTTACTACCGGTAGTCGTAGCAAGTAGCTAGGTCTCCGGTCCATTCTATTCGCCCTAGGTGTAAAAGGTGGTAGACGGTGGCAAGGGAGGTAGAAGGGTGAACTACCTTTAATTACCCACCGTAACCGCCTTAGGTTGGGTCAGTCTGAATCCACTTGTGAGAGCAGAGAAGGTTTCCCTCATCTATCAAAGTCTCCCCCGAAAAAGCCGCATACTTTCTATTTTGGTTTAAGTTGGGGTCAAAGTGTTTAGCAAGGAAAATAATCAACCTCCCAATGACCATGGCCTGCCTCCGTGCGCCCCTCTCAATCAGTCTCCTCATTCTCTTTACCAATTCGTGGGCCAAGTTAAATTTAAACTCTACACCCGATCCTTGCACCTTCATGTGCGACTCTAAGATAATTAGGCCGTGACAGGTCATGTGCTTGGGCTCTTGTCTACCTAAGATGGAGTCCATCACAAGTCGGTGCCAAAAACGGGGAATCGGATGGTGCACCAACAACATGGTTTTTTCCTTAAAATTCTTTAAGGCCTTCCCAGTCAAGGCGGTCCAAAGGGATCCCACGTCTAAATCATCTGGTAAGCGAGAGTTCTCAAAATCGGGTACTTCTAACCGAAAAATCGTCACAAATTTGGTCCCCCAACCTTATCTCTACTAAACGTTAAGCTACTTATGAACTCTAATGTAAGACTACAGTAAGATAAATCATACATATTAAAGATAGTTGTCATACCAGTGGTTGTAAAGAATGCTAGCATTTGTTCTTCAAGACCGAGTTTCTTCAGGATGTCGTGGAAAAGGAACCTCGTCGGCTTCATGTACAAGTCATTTAGCTTTTCAAAAAGCTCCCGGTGGTCATCTAGTTCGAAGACGAATTTCAAAAAATCCGGAAGTTGCTCGAGTCTAAATTTTCATCAGGGTTGGGGTTGTTGGAGTTGCTTCCCCGTCTTCTTTTCGGCGCCCTTAACGAAGTAGCCTTTCCCTTCCCTTTTCCTACCATGGTTGATGAACTTGGTGTGCTTGAAGAGGTTTCCCACAAAACATTCCTCAAAGATACCCTTTTATGTGTCCTAAACACAATAAAAAGCTCTTATTATCCACTAAATAGCCTTCTATGGTGACTAGAAGATCCAAAATTCAACCTAAAACCAAATCTCAATTTGAATTTTTGAAACCCTAGGTTTTAAAAAGTCGATTTTGTGAGTTTTTGTGGTTTTGAGTGGAAAGTATGGTAGCATAAGTGTTTAGGATGAAAGAGGAGATGTTTTTGGAGTGATTTGGGGAATATTTGAGGGTGTTGGATGAAGATTTGAGGTAGAAAAGTCTATTTTAGTGAGAGGATGAGTGAAAGTGTGTATATGTGTGTATGAAGTTGAAGGCAAGAGAAAACAAGGAGGGAGAGTGAAGAAGGAGAGCGGATAGGCGTGTCACGGCCCTGACTTGTGTGTCACGCCTGTGACGGGGTGAGTCACGACTGTGACTTGCCAAGTCACGCCCGCGACATACGTTTCCCGACCGTGACATTAGACTCACGACCGTGACACCCTTGTCACGCTCGTGACGGGCTGAGAAGAAGTAGTCGTGCTACTGGAATGTTCGTCTTGTCCGTGAGTTCAATTGTCACGCCCAACACATGCTTATTTCGAGCTCGTAACATGATTTCACGCTAGGGAAATTTCCCTCAACGCTTTTTCTTCATTTTCCAATGGTGACGGTGAAGTCACCAAAGGGAAATTTACTAAAATTCCTTCAAAATTCATGTTTTCACCTTCAAATACACTTATACACACAAGTTAGTTCCCTCCCTCGCATCTCTTATGAAGTAATTGTGCTCAAAAAACAAATAAATCTAAATTAGTTGAATTAAAGGAAATCGATTTAAGTAACGATAATTTAATGGAATTCGATTTAATTAACTTTAATTTAACCGATTTCGATGCAAATTATTCTTTTAAATGCAAATTGTTAATGATTTAGAAATATGTAAAAATAGTAGTTCTAAGGGAACTCTAACCCGAACTTGTGTTGATATTAATGAAAGGTAGTCAGTTTTAGGTATAGAGCCTCAATAACCCCGAAAAACGCACCTTTGTTGTATAACTTTATTCTTTGCCGATTAACCTTGAACTTTTGGCCATCATTGGTTGACAACTCAAAATCCTCTTACTTGCCAACCTTGGGGATCAAAATGGGACCCGACCACCGGGATTTGAGCTTTCCCGGGAAAAGCTTATATCTTGTATTGAAGAGAAGCACCTTGTCTCCGCGTTGGAGGTTCCTTTTCAGGATTTTTCGATCATGTATTTGCTTCGTCTTCTCTTTGTATGAACGGGCGTTCTAATAAGATTGGAGCCTAAACTCCTCAAGTTCAATAACTTGAAGTAAACGCTTCTCCCTACTCAACTTCTCATCAAGATTTAGCTCCTTGACGGTGCACTATGCTTTGTATTCAATTTCAATGGGCAAATGGCATGCTTTGCCATTAACCAACTTATATGGCATCATTTGTAGGGGAAGCCACGACCTCAACCCATTTTGACACTTATTCAACGGCCACAAGGATGTATCAATTGCCTTTGGAGGAGATGAAGGGGCCTTGGTAATCTATTCCCCACATATCAAAGATTTCCACCTCTAGAATTCCCCTTTGAGGCATTTTATTCCGCCAAGATATATTACCGGTTCGTTGGCGAGCATCACAACATTGGACAAAATTCTTGAAGTCTTGAAACATAGAAGGCCAAAAGAAGCCGGATTGAAGTACTTTGGCAACGGTTTTGCCTGCACCATGGTGCCCTCCTTATGGGGAGGAGTGACACCCTCTCACCATATATTCATATTCCCATTAAGGCACACACCTCCGGAACATTCCATCTCCGCATTGTTTAAATAACAAGGGGTCATCCCAAAAATACCCCTTCGCTTCAAACAAGAATCTCTTCTTTTGGTTGTGATTCAAATCCGGTGGAAGAACACCACCCACAATGTAATTAGCATAATCCTCAAACCAAGGCATTTGGTTTTTAAGAGTCTCATTTATGGCAAAGAGGAAGTAATCCGGAAAGGAATCATTGATGGGCACATCATCCTTGTTTCCTTCAAAGCATAGTCGTGATAAGTGATCCGCAACCGCATTTTCCGCACCCTTTTTGTCTCTGATCTCCAAATGAAGTTCTTGTAGAAGAAGTATCCATCGAATGAGGCGGGGCTTGGCTTCCTTCTTATCAAGCAAATACTTAGGGGCGGCATGTTTTGTACACTATCACTTTAGAACCAATCAAGTAAGAATGAAATTTGTCGAGGGCATAGCCAATTGCAAGAAGTTCTTTCTCCGTTGTTGCATAGTTAATTTGTGCATCATCAAGAGTCTTGCTTGAGTAGTATATTGCATGCAAATCTTTATCTTTCCGTTGGCCAAGATCTGCGCCAATGACATAGTCACTAGCGTTGCACATCACTTCAAAAGGCAAGTCCCAATCCGGAGATTGAATAATATGAGTCGTCATAAGAATCTTCATTATCCTATCAAATGCCTTAAGACAATCGTTAGAAAGGGGTATCTTTGAAGAGGAGTTGTTTAGGTGATTTAGAAATTTTTGAGAAGTCCTTGATAAACCAGTGGTAAAAACCGGCATGACCAAGGAAACTTCTAACCCCTTTGAGATTTGAAGGTGGGGCAATTGCTCAATTACTTCAACTTTTGCACGATCCACTTGGATACCCTTTTCAATAATCAAATGACCAAGAACTACCCCTTCATTTACCATGAAGTGGCACTTCCCCCAATTTAAAACAAGACTAACATCTTCACATTTTTTCAAGACCAAAGACAAATTATTCAAGCACGCACCAAAAGTTTTCCCATACACACTAAAATCATCCTTAAAACTTCCATGATCGATTCAATGTAGTCAAAAAATATGCTCATCATGTATCTTTGAAACGTTGCCGGAGCATTGCAAAGGCCAAACGACATTTTCCTATATGCAAATGTGTCATAGGGGCTGTAGATACCTTAGTTCTGCACCTCCCGCCAACCACCCAGTGATGATTGGGCCGCATATATGGTATCCGAAATGATTTATGACAGTTCATAAGTTTATTGCAAGTGATAGCTCTAACACTTGTGTCTACCCCTTGGTCGTCATCTATGTGCCAATACGGTCGTTTTGACAGTCCTTAGAGTTTATTTGGAGTCCGGGTCAAAAACCTTTTCATTTTCTGTAAACCGTCTTTTAAAACCAAGTCGGAACGCTCGAGAATATTCCAGATATTTTAATATTTCAAAACATATCTTTTTTGGTAAAATATATCAATATTTTATTTAAAAGGAATTCGAGATCAACCGCAATTTCATAGAGGAAACGCCGAAATCTTTCTTTCATTATAGGAAACTAATACTTGGGAATGATTCAGCAAGTGATGTGCCTCTTCAAGAGTCGCACTGCCTAATGCCCTTCTTCCCCAGCTTATTTTTCCTGTTTCCGGAATATTTTTTAGATTTCTTTTCTAGTTCGAGTTATTCCAAAACTCTTCGGATTTTTCCCTATAAAAGAAGAGGTTCGTGCTCACTTTTAAGACACGCGAGTTTTTCGCCCCTTCTCTTCTCTCTTTACATTCTAGACCTTCCTCTAAGCATTTTGAGATCTACGGGCTTGATCAATCGACCATGTAAGCTCAGTTCCTTCTGGGTACCCGTCTCGTTTTGCATTGACCTACCAATTTGACCAATACACTTAATCAATCAATCTTTTAATCAATTTGTGATCCTCTTACGAAGGCACTTTTTTTACATATTTGAGTCAAGCTTTCGCTAAAACGTGAACTTAGTTAATCTCGTATTCGTCAAACATGAAAGTCTGAGGGTGTGAAATCCCATATTTTGTATTTTATTTTGAACTTTATTAATTCATGTAAGATTCATGTCGGATTTTTGTCAAAACCTTTTCTTCAAAACTTCTTTTAATTAGTCTTGTAATTTAATCTATCAAATCATATTTATTCGACTTATATATTAATAATAAACCGTAAAATCACCAAGGAATACTAACTGATCGTGACTCTGGCCACCTCTAGAACAGACGCAGGGGTTGATGCGCCTCTTACAAAGGACGCATCAGGTGATGCGCCTGTTCTAGGTTGGATTCTGTCTGTGATCTTCCTTTATCGTCTCGATGTAGCTTAATTACTAAGTAATCGACTATTAATTCTAGTAGCACTGTTAATCCGTCTTTTAATATTTTATTCTTTTCCTTTTCTTTAAATCTCTGTTCTGACATATTTTTGACATAGATCCCGAGATCCGTTGTAATCTTTGTAATTCTTTTATAATTTTATCTAGTCATTAATTATTGCAACGATTGTATGATTTAATTGTTTTCTCAGATGTTATCAATCTAATTCTTATTTCGACATAATTGATTGCTAAACTATATGTTCACCGACATAGTCTAAGCTCACATGCTAGGGTTAGAATGTGGATGTTGCATAGCATGCATATAATCAACAACGTATCAAGTACAGAAGAGTTTCCCTAATCATTAGTAGAGTCTGCTATCAAAGAGGCGCGATTTAGTGTTTGATTAAAGAACTTGCTAATACGTACCCTCACCCCTTACTCCAAATCTCTGTGAATATCCGTGTTCATTGGCATCCACGGGAGTCATTCTAGACATGGAATGCTAAGGGTAACGAGTTCTTAGTGTTCATTAGATTTCTTTATGTCTTGACATGGCATGAGGTATTCGAATGGTTCTAACTTCCCACAAAAGTTGGTGGCGACCCCACAAATGCGTGTTTCCATGCTTGTCTCCTTTCAAGCGCGGTCGACCGTGTTATCTCACAGCCACGACCTGACACACGGTCGCGAATCCGTGTACCACAGGGGCATGTGAAGGTAGTCTTAGATTGGTTAATTGGTCAATTGGGTCAATCGGACTTGAAAACTCCCTAGTAGCCATCAAGGTAGCAAAACTACTTGTTGGAGGCAAGTCTTTCAAGTAGGTGGTCAATGAAGGGGAGAGGGAAGTGGTCTTTTCTAGTTGAGGCATTCAACCTCCTATAGTCTATACACATTCTCCACCATGTTACTACCCTACTAGGCACCAACTCTTTCTTTTCATTCTTACTAACGTGGTGCCACCTTTCTTTGGCACCACTTTCACGGGGCTAAGCCAATCGGAATAGGAGATTGGGTAGATGATCCTGACATCAAGTAGTTTCATAACCTCACTTTTGACAACTTTTTTTAGGGTGGGTTTAAGTCTCCTTTTTTGTTGCCTCCTAGGTTGGTGGTCATCTTCCATATTAATTCTATGCCTACACAATTCGGGACTCATTCCCTTCAAATCATCCAAGCTATAGCATATAGCTTTCTCATGTTTTCGAAACATACACAGCAAGGCATCTAATTGTACATCATCAATATGAGCATTCACAATCACGGGTTTGTATTTGGAATCATCAAGATAAGCATACATTAAGTTTGAGGGAAAGGTTTTAAGAGAAGGAGTTTGTACCTCAACCGCACAAGTAGTTTGGATGATATACCCAAGTCTTAATAGTTGCTCCTCATCAAGCTCCGCTCCTTCCAAAGTTTCTTCAAGTAAGTGAAATTCAAACCCATGGCCAAGTCTTAATAGTTGCTCCTCATCAAGCTCCACTCCTTCCGAAGTTGCTTCAAGTAAGCAAAATTCAAACCCATGGAAATCTCCCATGCCATCCCTTGTTTCTAAGGTCAATATTTCCTCCAAAGGGTCTATCATCAAGAGGTTAGGTGTAACTAACTTCTTGAACGAAAGCATTGATAATGTCAACCATGTAATATGATTCTCCAAGATTTGGAGAGTTTATAACACTTTGCAGGATGAATGTGATGTTTTCATCCCCCACCTTAAGAGTTAATTTCCCATGTTTCACATCAATTACCGCTCCGGCGGTGTGTAAGAAGGGTCTCCCAAGAATGATAGGGATTTGAGAATCCTCCGCCATATCAAGAACTATGAAATCCACCGTAATGAAGAATTTGCCTATTCTAACCGGACATCCTCCAAGACACCCAAATGATGTTTTGTAGATCCATCCGCCATTTGGAGTGTGATGTTGGTGCATTTGAGTTCTCCCATACCAAGCTTCTCAAGTACGGAATAGGGCATCACTCTCACACTTGCTCCCAAGTCACACAAGGCCTTTGTCAATTTGTGTGAAGCCTATAGTGCATGGGATAGAAAAACTGTTGGAGTAGGTGTCCTCCACAATAGTGCGCCACTTAATAAATATCATGAAGGAATATAATTGGGATATTTATTGACTATTTATATATATATGATTAGTCAGTTGATTAACGTAAATAATTAACGGTTGTCTGACTAGAGTTTGACGTTATTGTCGTTTGACGGCGGTGATCAACTGATCCCTTTCGGTCACACCTATAGGATGAAATCCAAATAGTTACTAATTATTTGTATATGATACAGTTAATTAGTCCATTACATATATTTGATATGTACGAGAGTTAAATTGTTAGAAATTGTGTTAAGAACTCAAATTCGATTAAGTCTATTTTTCAATTACGCGATAATTGACTAATAAATTTACATCTTATTTTAATATGATTAAATAAGATTTAACTTAGTAATTAATCGTTAAATTACTAAATTAGTTGTGGTTTTGAGATCGAGGTAATTAGTTGATTATATTTAGAAGGAGTTGTAAAATAAATTAACTAAGCATTGTAGGACCCATTATATTTTGATATAATGGTAAAATATCACTTAAATGTTAAGTACATATTGTATATTAATTTGTGTCATATAATTGTTATATGATCAAATTAACACATTAATTATATAAGATAATTAAACATATGATTAATAAGTATTTGTGGGACAAATACCAAAAATCAAAATGGACCATTTTGAGCCATGTATGGCCGGTCATGGTAGTAGTAGTAGTGATGATAATTGTTCTTGTTTATGCAAACAAGCAACCTTATGATAATGACATATCATGCATTCCAAATCATTACATACACTACCATACTCTACTACAATTGCATGTGAATTAAGTAACAAAAAAAATAAGAGGACATATGGACTACATGGTCCGGCCATTGTGCCTATAAAATGGACAATGGTTGTTCATTTTTACTTCACTTCATTTTGTGCTTAATTCACACTTCTCTCCAAAACTCGTCCTCTCACTAAAACTATCATAATACTAATATTTACTAAGTATTACTAGAGTAGTAATATACACTAATATTAGTAGCATAATATCTATCTTATTATCTAGTTAATAATAAGGCTAGATTATTTGGTATCATCTTGGTGCAACTTGAAGGAGGTCTTCTATTTTGGAGATTATTCTTGTTCATCCTTATTTATAGCTCAAGAACAACAAAAAGAAGCTCTTGTTGTGCCCATTTAATATCCATTTCAATGTGGGGAAATTTCTTCTTTTAAATAAATGTCTTTATATTTGCATGCATGTTACATAGATCATTAAATACTAAATTAACAAGTAATTTAGTAACTAATTAGAGGAGTCTATTTAAGGTCTATGGAATTTCATGTGGTATCAGAGCTAGCTTGTAGCATGCATATTCATTTTGGACAATTTTTATTAAAGTTATAAGATAACTAATAAATCAAAACTTTGAGTTAAAATATGATTCAGACAAAAATGTTTGGTGTAGGTATATCTACTGACTTCAAAATGTTTGTGGTCAAATTTCGTGATTTTAGGGATTAATTTGCTATTTATTTTGATTTTTGGCTTTTAAACCGAGTTAATATGCATATTTGATATTAAAAGTTAACTAAAAATAGCATGTTGATTCTGGCCATGAAATTTTAAAATGATCTCACATGCATGTCTTACATACTGTATGTAAAACTTCGTGACTTTTAATTAAGTATTGCATGTTTATTAATGTTTATAAGATAAAAATTGATAAATAAGATTATAATGTTCATAAAATTGAAACGTCCTTTTATGGTCATGAAAATTTTTGGTACATTTTACATTCTGATTTTGATCACCTTGGTGAAATGTCATAATTTGTTTCACTGTTTTACTATATTTAATGATTTTTGTTTGATAAAACCATTAAATATAAAGTTATTTGTTCATAAAATTAATTTAAATTTTTTGAGCAAATGTTTTTTTTTATTTTTGGAGTTCCTGGAAATGTTCCAAAATGTACAAAAGTTTTGGTTTCAAATTTTTATGATGTTTATATTTTATTTTGGATTTATTTCATAATTGTTATGATTAAACCATTATATTTAGCAAATGAAATCAAATCGATCTAATTAATGACCAACCAAATTAGTAGGGAGTAATTTTTATTTCTAAAACAGTTTAGTTAATTAGTTTGAATTTAAATGAGATTTAAATGTTGATATTGATTTTTAATGGTTAAAAATCAATAAATCCCGTAAAATCGAGCTACAATGAGCATGAATGTGTTTAGGGCGATTTTGGCATGAATTTTGCAGCAATTTATTTTATTTTTGGTTAAATGAATGAATGTCATTTATTTTATTTATGCTTGTACCTAGTTATTTTTAATCGTTATTACCCGTAATGTAAGGGAATAACAGTTTGGTTGTAATTTTTATTGCGATCTCGTATCGCCAGTTTGTAATAATTAATAATTTCATTTTATAGAACAAATGTATAATAGGAATTTGTATATTTGTATATATTTGTAATTTGTTTTATGAAGACCGGTGACTCCCCTCAAGACGGTGCCAATTTGTGGAAGGCATTCCAAGTGAAGAGGCAAGGGACCAAGGCTTTGGTTTCCGAATTTGTAATTATCTAGTTAGTTTTATTAGCTAGGTGGCCATACTAGGATTTTTCCATTGCTTGGTTGCTTGCTTTAGTTCCGCTCATTCCAAAATCGTCACACATGCATTTTATTTTCCGTTATTGTCAATTCAACGTTATTCACAATTCACCGACTTAGTTCACTTATAGGGAATTAATAACTAAATTGACAAGATCTCTCACATATTTAAAAAATTGAGATTAGCCTTACCAATTAGTAACACCTATGAATCCCGTGTTCATTAGGGCTACCACGCTCGTGAGTCCCTTTTTACCTCGGGTAAGTAGGGTGATATGAACACAAGTTAAAATTGGATTGGACTCAACGAGATAAGCGTTATCTTGGGACTAGGAGATGGATTTAGTTGAAATCCGTCAACCAAGAATTCTTGGGGTAGAATTAGTCTAATAATTGACTTACCATTTTTAGATAAAGGTAGCATACGATGACTATTTTTATTTAAAGATGGGTCTTGGAATCATTTATATAATTTAGTGAGAGGTCATTATATAAATGCTAAACTTGTTAAAATATTTTTCTAGTAAATTAACAATGAATGTTTATATATTTCTTTTTGTTGTAGTAACCATATTCGCACAATGTCAACTTTATCAAACAACGCAACCTTGGGTAAGGACTCATGGTTGAGATCCGTCATGGACAAGTGTGTCCTAAAAGATAACGGTAGTAACTTCGTTGAATGGGAATCAACGATCAAGAGCGCCACGATATCCGATAACGTGCTTCGCTACTTGGTCGAAGAGCCCCCCCACCGAAACCAGGCCAAGATCTTCTGCGGTGGTTCCGGCCGAATATGACCTTTATTTGAAGGTTGCCAATGACGTCAAGAATGTCTTGATTTGGTCAATCTCACCCAAACTCAAACTCCAATTGATATCTCTCGATGCATATGCGATATAGACGAGGATAACGTCGATGTTTTCGCAAGGCCCTCAAATTCTCCAATATGAGGCGGCTACGGAATTCTTTGACACTAAGCTTCAAAGGGGCCAAAAAGTTGGCCCACACGTGCTCAAAATGGTTGAGCACGCCGACACCTTATAGCGTCTAGGCTACAAAATTCAAAAGCAGTTAGTGGTGGGTAAAATCCTTCATTCACGCACACCTAAGTTCACCCAATTTAGGGTGAACTATAACATGAATGGCATGGAAAAGAGTTTCCATGAACTCCATGAACTCCTCACCCAAGCGGAGAGGAACATGCGATGCATATGCGATATACACGAGGATAACGTCGATGTTTTCGCAAGGCCCTCAAATTCTCCAATATGAGGCGACTACGGATTTCTTTGACACTAAGCTTCAAAGGGGCCAAAAAGTTGGCCCACACATGCTCAAAATGGTTGAGCACGCTGACACCTTATAGCGTCTAGGCTGCAAAATTCCAAAGCAGTTAGTGGTGGGTAAAATCCTTCATTCACGCACACCTAAGTTCACCCAATTTAGGGTGAACTATAACATGAATGGCATGGAAAAGAGTTTCCATGAACTCCATGAACTCCTCACCCAAGCGGAGAGAGACATGGAGGCTAGTGGGAGTGAACGTAAGGACGTTCTTTCAATGAAATTAAAGAACATGAGCCTTGGGGTGAAGAAGGACAAAGGAAAGGGTAAGACTCTTTTCAAGAAAATCGGCAAAGGAAAGGGTAAGGTCTTTTATAAGCCCAAGCCCAAAGTCAACAAACACGCGGAGGTGGATTGCTATTATTGTAATGGCAAAGGGCATTGGAAACGCAATTGCCCCAAATACTTGAAAGACAAGTAGAACGGTTGTGTGACAACGTCAGGTAAAATTCTTTCATCACTCTATATGATAGATATTAACATTGCTAGTACATCTTCTTGGGTATTTGATACCGATTGTGGTTCTCACCTTTGTAATTATGTACAGGGGCTGAAGGACGCGTAAGCACTAGCCAAGGGTGACGTGGACCTGCCCATAGGAAATAGAGCTAAGGTAGTCGCATTTTCCGTGGGCACCTACGTTCTTCTTTTGCCTAATGGTTTAGAGTTCTATTTAAATAGTTGCTATTATGTACCAACTCTTACCAAGAACATTATCTCCATTTCCGTGTTAGACATGGAAGGTTTTTCATTTTGTATTAAGAACAATCATACCTTTGGCATTGTCGTTTAGGGCACATAAACGAACGACGCATAAAGAGACTTGTTTCATCTAAAGTACTCAAACCATTCGATTACGAAGCTTATGGTGTATGCGAGTCTTGTCTTCTAGGCAAGATGACTCGTGCTCCTTTTACGGGAAAAAGAGCACGAGCAAGTGAAGTATTAGGGCTTATACATACGGATGTATGCGGTCCAATGACTATCCAAGCTAGAGGTGGTTATCACTACTTCATTACTTTTACCGATGACTTGAGTAGATATAGATATGTCTACTTGATGAGGCATAAAAGTAATGCTTTTGAAAAATTCAAAGAATTTCAAAATGAAGTAGAAAACCAATTGAATAAAAAAGATTAAAGACCTACGATTCGATCGTGGTGGTGAATACTTGAACAATGAATTTGATTCACACCTAAAAGATTGTGGCATAGTATCACAATGGACTCCTCCTGGGACACCTCAATTAACTGGTGTGTCCGAAAGGAGAAATCAAACTTTATTAGATATGGTTCGATCTATGATGAGTCTGACAGAGCTTCCTGATTATTTTTGGGATTTTGCTATCTTATCTGCAATATTTTAACTAAATCGAAGCCCGGCTAAAGCGGCAAACAAGACTCCATATGATATATGGACAGGGAAAGTCCATTATTTGTCGTTTATGAGAATTTGGGGATGCGAGGCGTTTGTTAAGAATAAGTCTGACGATAAACTCGCACCCAAATCTGACAAATGTCTATTTGTAGGATATCCAAAGGAAACACGTGCTTATTACTTTTACAATAAACACGAGGACAAAGTGTTTGTGTCTCGTGATGCAGTCTTTTTAGAAAATGATTTCATTTCTAAAAGACAGAGTGGGAGAAAATTTTAACTTGATGAAGTCCAAGAGCCACAAACTGAAAAGGACGACTAGGAAAACGTTCCCTCTTCGTCTGACATGGTCATTATTCCTTCGGAACCTAGGAGGTCAAGCAGAATTAGTCATCAACCTGATAGATACCTTGGTATTATAGAGGAAGGTGATGACTATAATGTGTTACTTTTTGAAAGTAACGAACCTACTACCTATAAAGCAGCCATTTCTAGTCCCGACTCAAAGCTATGGCTTGGAGCTATGCGATCCAAAATGGATTCTATGTACGACAATCAAGTATGGGACTTGGTTGATTTACCTACGGAGGTAAGACCTCTTCATTGTAAGTGGATCTATAAGATCAAAATTGGCATAGTTAAACATAATGATGTTTACAAAGCTAAATTGGAGGAAAAAGGTTTCACCCAAGTTCATGGTCTTCACTATGACGAAACCTTCGCCCCAGTCGCCATGCTTCGATCCATAAGGATTATCTTAGCGGTTGCCGTATTTCATAATTATGAGATTTGCCAAATGGATGTCAAAACCGCCTTCTTGAATGGGATTCTAGAAGAGGAAGTCTACATGACACAACCAGATGATTTTGTGGATCCATCAAACCCTAAGAAGTATGCAAACTTAAGAGATCCATTTATGGTCTTAAACAAGCATCCAGGAGTTGGAATCATCGTTTCGATCATGTAATTAAACAAAATGGTTTCACTCGAAGTGTCGAGGAACCATGTTTATACATGAAGTTTAGTGGGAGTAAAGTAACTTTTCTAGTCTTGTATGTATATGACATACTACTAATTGGGAATGATATTCCAATGCTCACTTCTGTGAAGGAGTGGCTAGGGATTCATTTCCAAATGAAAGACTTAGGAGAGGCCCAGCGCATCTTAGGTATCCGGATCTATAGGGATAGATCTAAAAGGCTACTAGCATTAAGTCAAAAAACTTATACTAATAAGATTCTTGATCGGTTCAACAGGAAAGACTCTAAGAGAGGCTTTCTTCCTATGGGAAGTGGGATCACTTTAAGCAAGTTTATATGATGAATGGAGGAGCTGTTTGCTGGAAGTGTTTCAAGCAAAGCATTACAGCGGATTCTACAACAGAATCAGAGTACCTTGCAGCGTCTGAAGCTGCAAAGGCAGTTGTGTGGATTCGGCTTTTTTTGGAAGGACTAACAGTAGTCCCTACTGCCAAAGATCCTATCACGATTTATTGTGATAACAGTGGGGATATTTTTCAAGCAAAAGAGCCCAAGTCTAGTAACAAGTCTAGACATGTACTTCGGAAATATCATGAAATTAGAGTTTACGTGGACAGAAAGAAAATTGACATTTGTAAGGTTGGGACAGATGACAACATTGCTGATCCTTTAACCAAGCCTTTATCAAAGGCTAAGCATGATGGTCATGTCGTCACAATGGGATTGAGACGTATACTATAATTCCTTTAGATTAAGTAATATGTAATAATTGAATGTTGTATTAATTATTTCATATATGATAATTGCATACATTGTTCGAGTTTTATTATAAACGCTTTTATTTAGTTTGACTAAATTTAATACTTTGTTTATCCGAATAGATTGTAAGACAATGTTGGACCCTATTCAAGTGAATAGGACAAACTTAGTACTTTGTCCCTAGTCACTCAATGAGGTGACGTCTCGAAGTGACTAGATTGTAAGTAGATCGATGGTTGGTTCAGCACCACGGGGTCATGGAGATGACTGGTCGTTTACATAGACAGACTGTATGACACTCTGTCGGACAATGACCTTTGTAGAGACCCTTAAATCAATTATTTGATGCCTGGTCGTGGCAGGGTCTTCTATCTTATTCCTATGAGTCGATTCTTTTGACTGGCAACCATCTATCTGAGTCGGTGCAATTTCCGAATGGTTTTGGTTGATGTTCTGGGTCATGCCGTAAAAGGAGGCCGGTGGACATCTTCTGGATCATGGTGATCTGCATCATACAAAGTAGATGAATCAACAGGAATTGTCCACCCACGTTGGCTACAAACATCTTTAGGCCACTCGAGGAGTAGTTACTGTAAATGCGTGGCCACGCTCGGAAAGAGATCTATGGTAGATTTTCCGGTCAGACAGTTACTCTCCCTATCGAGAAAACCAATCTAGATATAATCAATCGCAAGTTCGACCTGAAAGACACCTTGCGTTGAGTGGGAGATGTGATAAAGAGACAAGAGAATTGGTGACGCACACTTGTGCCAGACAAGTTGGAGATTGTTGGTGTAGGTGTCCTCCACAATAGTGCGCTACTTAATAAATATCATTAAGGAATATAATTGAGATATTTTTTGATTATATATATATATATATATATATATATATATGACTAGTCAGTTGATTTACGTAAATCAATAACGGTTGGCTGACTAAAGTTTGACGTTATTGTCGTTTGACGTCGGTGATCAACTGATCCCTTTCGCTCACACCTATAGGATGAAATCCAAATAGTAACTAATTATTTGTATATGATATAGTTAATTAGTCCCTTACATATATTTGATATGTACGAGTGTTAAATAGTTAGAAATTGAGTTAAGAACTCAAATTCGATTAAGTCTATTTTTCAATTATGCGATAATTGACTAATAAATTTATATCTTATTTTAATATGATTAAAAAAAATTTAACTTATTAATTAATCGTTAAATTACTAAATTAGTTGAGGTTTTGAGATAGAGGTAATTAGTTAATTTTATTTACAAGGAATTGTAAAATAAATTAACTAAGCATTGTAGGACCCATTATATTTTGATATAATGGTTAAATATCACTTAAATGTGAAGTACATATTGTATATTAATTTGTGTCATATTATTGTTATATGATCAAATTAACACATTTATTATATAAGATAATTAAACATATGATTAATAAGTATTTTGTGGGACAAATATCAAAAATCAAAATGGACCATTTTGAGCCATGTATGGCCGGTCATGGTAGTAGTAGTAGTGATGATAATTGTTCTTTTTTATGCAAACAAGCAACCTTATGATAATGACATATCATGCATTCCAAATAATTACATACACTACCATACTCTACTACAATTGCATGTGAATTAAATAACAAAAAAATAAGAGGCCATATGGACTACATGGTCCGGCCATTGCGCCTATAAAATGGACAATAGTTGTTCATTTTTACTTCACTTCATTTTGTGCTTAATTCACACTTCTCTCTAAAACTCATCCTCTCACTAAAACTCTCATAATACTGATATTTACTAAGTATTACTAGAGTAGTACTATACACTAATATTAGTAGCATAATAAATATCTTATTATCTAGTTAATAATAAGGCTAGATTATTTGGTATCATCTTGGCGCAACTTGAAGGAGGTCTTATATTTTGGAGATTGTTCTTGTTCATCCTTATTTATAGCTCAAGAACAACAAGAAGGAGTTCTTGTTGTGCCCATTTAATTGCCATTTCAATGTGAGGAAATTTCTTCTTTTATATAAATGTCTTTATATTTGCATGCATTTTACAAAGATCATTAAATACTAAATTAACAAGTAATTTAGTAACTAATTAGAGGAGTCTAATAAGATCTATGGACTTTCAAAAGCTACTTGGATCTTTCAATTTTGAAGAAATTGGATTTTGTACAAAGGCACTACATTCTTCAGCGAATGCCACAGTTTCAACTTCATTCAATGATTTCTTTCTTAAGAGGATATCTTTCATGAATTTTGTATAGGCGGGGATTTGGGTGATTTGATCGGTGAATGGTGTGGTGATAAGTGATATTTTGTACTAATTTATCCCCCGTTTTAGCTCGATTTCTATATGATTTATGCACTTTGTTAAGTGATTAACGAGCTAATATTGCTATTCTAGTTGTTTTGCGTGTTTTGACTCGTTTTATAGGAAATGAAGCAGTTTTGCTATATTTTCCTACTTTATGGAGCAAAGGCACTAGAATACGATTTTTCAAGGAACCGATGATAGCCATTTCATGATTTGATTACAATTCCGCAACATCCTTCCTTGAATGGATTTATCTTGGACTTTGACTTTGAACTTCAAAAGGAAACATCAACCCAAGTCAAAGGAAGACTAGCCCAAGCCCAATTTCGTATTGCATTGACCAAGACCAAGGCATAGGATTCCGTGCCCAAGAGACGAAATTGGAAAAGACGGAAGATTTCATCTTGCACACTTACCCGATCGGATTTCCTTATACCCGATCGGGTATGTCTGCAAATGGACGTTACTTAGCTCTTCTTCTACCGACCTTAAATGAGTGATTAAATGCTTTGTCTAGGGTATGAATTTGAACGAGAAATGCATCAGCTTGCAGCCCTATAAAAGCCAATGATCATCACAACAATTGGACATCAACTTACAAACTTTCATACACATTTCATAGTTTACTTCTTTCATACAAGTTTTAGAATATAGTTTATGCAATTTCTTAGTGTTTCTCTATTGTTTTTATAAGCTTTTGTTATTGGGTTGGATAATTGTTCTTTACTTTATTTCCTACATAATTTGCATTCCAATTTCGGTAATCCCCTATCCTTGATTTACTTATGCAATTTTAATCATCATGAATTATAATCTCATTAGTATTATTCTCATTTTATTGTGGTTAGGAAATCAATGTAAAAGCAATCTAGTTGAAACTGAAATATTGTCTATTATGCCATCTTATATTTTACCTAATCATATAATCCTTAAATTCATCATTAGAATCATTATTAGTATAATCGCCTTAATCACTTTAGTATTTATATTTCATAGGTTAATTTCCTACATCTTTTTCTTATTAATTTACTTAATCACATAATCACATAAAATAGGTATAATATTGTAGAATTATCATTGTGTAAATAAAATAAATAGAATTGTAGTATTGAAATGATTCACTAGTTAAAATGAATTAAAAGAAGAATCGATACCAATTGAACCATCTAGTTGTTTCTTCCTTTGGTTGTGTCAAATTCTATAACTTTGTTTAGTGGCCATAAACAATTGTTTGTATTAGTCAATTTCCGTCTTTGTAACGAGAGTTGGGATGGGAATTAGGACTGCCAATAGGGGTTTAGTGACCTAATCATGCTGAGAGGACGTTAGGACCCACTAAAAGGTCGGTACGAATCCGAGAGGAATATAACGCTACAAGGCTTAGCCAATCGTAGTAATTCTAATGTTGGTATCAATGAAACTTTTAAATCGTTTTGCATGTATTTCTCTTTCACTATATCAATTTGATTAGATAGTTTATTTTACCGTTTTAGATATTTTATTTTATTGTTGTTTAGTTAGTTTACTTTATCGTCATTTTATTATTGTTCTTAGATAGTTTACATTATTGTTATTAGCTAGTTTATTAGTCTAGTTAGATAGCCTTTCAATATTGTCATTTACATATCCCCTTTAGTTAGATTTTAATTATTGTCATTCAGATCAGAACACTTCCCCGATCGGATACGTGACAACCCGATCGGGTAAGTCGACTGTTTTGAGTTTTACATATTGTCATTTACATATTCGTCATTTACATACTTGTCATTTTATTCTATGTTAGTAGTTTAGACAACCACCTCAAATGACTCGAACTTAAATGAAAATCATTCCATAGCAATTCATAGTTAACACGTACTCCCTGAGGATCGACACCCTACTTCCCTAATACATTCCTTATGTTGTTAGCCTAAGTGTGGGTAATTACTTTTGTATCGGGCTCGCGACAAGCACGGTCAAATTTTGGCGCCGTTGTCGGGGAGCACGGTTTTGTTTATCTATGAATTGTTGGTTTTTGTTTAAAAATTCTACCATTTTTAGGTGCAACCGTACCTAAATCGTTACTTACTTTCCTTTTTGTGTTTTTCTTGTAGGTTGACAAAAATGGTACTAACAAGGGAAGATCCAAAGTACCGGGTTTTTGAGCTCGCTAGTGGGATCCTAAGGGTCCATATGACTTTGATTGCTCTCATTGATGGTAACCAATTTAGTGGTAAACCAAATAAAAACCCGTCACACCATATCCAAACCTTTTGCGAATTGTGTCAAACCTTTATGAGGGAGGGATTCACCCAAAATCAAATTAGAGAAATTCTTTTTCCTTTATCACTAAAGGGAGAAGCTAAATGGTGGTTCACCCATCGTTTAAAGGATGCCACAAGGCCAATGGAGTGGGAAGAGATTGTCATCGCTTTTCACCGTAGGTTTAGAACCAATTTGTCAAACCTATCAATTAATTCACAAAAAGAAAGTGGGGAAGGTTCACAAACTAATGGGGGAGAGAGAAAGAAAAGTCGAGTGGAAACTTCAAATGATGTTGACACTACCATTTCCTTAGCCTGTCCCGTTCAACCAAAAGAAACCACCCCAAAAAGCACTTTATATCGCCCAAAAGTTTTCAACCCATTTACCTCATTAACAACACCATGTAAACTTTGTGGTGGAATAGGGCATGTACCTCAACGATGTGGGAATAAACTCACACCCTTAAACCCTTTTCACCCACAATTTCGCCAAACTCAACCCACCAATACACCTCATACAATTCCACACTCATCCTTTCAAAATGATCAATTTATAGCTAAAGTAGATGTCAAGTTAAGGGAAGTAACCCAAACCCAACATAACATGTACTCATACTTCTTTTCTAGCTTAAACTCACTCAAATCAACCATTTTGTCTCTCCAAAAGAGAGTAGAGGAGTTGACACCGTCGAGTTCTAGTCAAAACACCCAAGGGAGTGAAGAACCATCGATTGTCACCATTGACATGATTAGTGACAAACCTTGTGATCATCCTCTTGGGAATGGAGAGAGTAAGGAGCCTATCTTTAGGTTACCCCATAAACGTTGCAACAATCCAACACTAGCCCGACCAACCAAAGTCCCTACACATGAGGAGACATCCCGTCTCGAAGCTTTGATCATGACATTGATAAAAGCTCAAGGGAGATTAGAAGAAAGAGTTATTGAAACGACAAAAGCAAATGATGAAGCTTTCTCAAGGTTGGAGGCGAGGATTGGCAAGATATCTAGAGAAAAAGAAGCAACCAAGGATTCTCACAAGGAACCTACCCTTGAAAAAGGGAAGATTCTCATTCCTTCCAAACTTAAAGACCCAGGTTGTTTCAACATTTCTTTCACAATATGTTTTCATAAGGTCAAAAGTGCATTGTGTGATTTAGGAGCCGCTATTAGCGTCATGCCTTTTTCCGTCTATCATGACCGTTGTCCAATACAAATGAAGTTCACTAATACTAGCCTTCAACTAGCCGATGGATCTATGCATACTCCCGCAGGAACTGTGGAAGATGTCCCAATACGGATTGGATACTTCCTCATTCCCGTTGATTTTTATGTCATATTTTCAAAGAAAGAAAGGGACGACTTTATTATATTAGGAAGACCCTTCCTGAATACGGTTGGAGCTTGTATAGATGTGAAAGGAGAAAAAATCACGTTTGAAATAGATGGATCAAGTGCCACCTTTGATAAAAAGGGGAATGTATTGAGCGTTGGAGATGGCGACCTCGAAGCTTTCAAAGCTTCGGAAGCATGTTTAGAATGAGATTTCCATGGGTGTTGGCAAAAGCTAAATGAAAAATTCAAGGACGAATCCAGCTACAAGGAGCTCAAATCCCTTCATAAGGCTTAAGGAGGGATAGCAAAACAAAGTCTAGCATGACTTAAAAATGCGCTTGTCGGGAGGCAACCCGTCTTTCTCTTTTCTTTTTCTTTATGCATTCTTTATTTTACTTATTAGACAATGATTTTGATTTGGACTATTCTATTTGGACTATCTTTTTGGATTTTGTGTTGTAATAGTTAGGAACAATTTTCGTTTTACTTGTTATTACATTTAGGATTGCATGTTTAGTTAATAGTTTTTCGTACTTAGAATTGGAAGGCCTATTGAGACAAGAAGGAGCTACCCTTGGCCCAAGTTGCCAAGATTACCAAGGTTAGTAAGTATGATCAAGGACATAGCCAAAAGGTAAGGGCAAGTAGCAAAGAAAAAAGAAACAAAAACCGGACCAGCAAGTTTTCCCGATCGGATCCATGTATACCCGATCGGGTAAGTTAGCTGCTTCGTATTTTGCTCTAATTTCTTCTATAAAGCCAACTTGCTACCCTTTGCTTGCTGCCATATACCCGTGTTCTTCAATTTCAAAGCTCAAATTCTCTCAAAACCTTTATTTCTTAGTCTTTTCTTACAAAATTTGTTACTATAGTTCATCAAAGGCAACTTCTAAGCATCATCAAGTAAGTTAATTCTACTTTAGTTACTTCAATCTCTCTATTTTCGAGAAATCCAACATGAACAAACCCTAACCCAAATTTGGGGGTTCTTGATTTTGATTGAAAAACTTGTTTAAATTGTATTTCTAATGCTTCTTACATGATATAGAGTGAATGTGAGTGATTAATTAGGACGAATACTATGATTTGAATGCTCATATGCCAATTAGGATACTCATGTTTACTATATGCTAAGAACTTGTGTTTAAGTGGTAGTATGATGCTTGAATTCATGCTTTATACTATGAACTTATGATCTTATTGTGGTAATTTAGCATTAGTACCTTTGAGTAGTGGCCAAACTCATGATTTAAGTGTATATTGCTCATCTTAGTGTCATATTGTTATGCTTAAAAACATCCATTTGTGCTCAAAGGTAGCATGACAATGTTTCACTTAGGTAGCTATGCTTGAATTTGTGCTTAAGGTTTAGTATTCTAACACTTATGCTATCATAATTGTGATTATAATAAAGTGGTCTAATACTAGCTTCTTTTAGCAAATGGCACCTACAATAAGGAGATCAAAGAGGGCAAGAACCTCCAATCAAGGACAAAGTAGTAGAGCCTAAGAAGAAGACATAGACATGCTTGAAGCAAATGATCAACCCGAAAATCAAGGAGATGCTATGCATGATCCTAATTTTCCGGATGTAGAATTTAGTTCAAACAAACAATGGCAAAATTGGTGTATTCTTAAAAGCAAAGGTATGAGGGCTACAAAATTCCTTAATGTTTCTTCCTTAAGACATATGAAACTTCTTGAGCATGTCAAAGTGTTATTTAGGGGTCTAGGTATGAATGCTAGCATGAACTTTAGTTATGAGACCTACCCTCAATTAACCCTCGAATTCTTGAGCTCTTTTGAGTTACATAGGTCTAGGAATAGAAACACTATGCCTCAAGTTTGGTTTCGCTTGTTTAATGATGATTATAGTATGAACTTAGAGATCTTTGCTAGACAATTTGGTCTCACCTCTGAGGACACTGTTACCTCACCTCCAGAAGGCTTTGATGTTAGCCTGGTTTGGAACACTATTTCGACTTACCCTGTCTCTCGTTGGGACCATGTCCCACACCAACACATCCATCATCCCGCCATTAGAATCTAGCAAAGATTCATGGGATGGACCTTTTTGGGTCGTGCTGAACCTCATTTGGTGAGACGAGTGGAGTTAGAAATTTTAGGAGGAGTTTTGAATGTGAATGGTGAAGAACCATGGTCTATTAGTATCCCTTATTATTTTGCTATTCAGTTGACTAAAGCTATTAATCCTAAGAACACGGCCTTTGTCTATGGAGGTCTTATCACTCACCTTGCTATGGCAGTTTGTGGTTTTAACCAATCCACCACCGACCTCCAGGCATTGACTACACCTCCCACCGAGATGGGAAATGGGTTGGATTATGATTACTTTGTTCAGCTTAACTGGTTTCGTGTCTCTCACCCCCATATGATTTGGAGGATAGCTGGTTGTGATTCAGTCAAGTTGACCGCCGAGGTAGACCAAATTCCATTTCTTAGGCAGCGTCCTCAACTTCAGGAGGGTGAGGCTATCTTACCCCGACCCACTTACTTCCTTTCTGTTGGGGATATTACCCCCATTGACCCCTCTGTTCAGCTTAGATCCCGCCGCCCTGAGGTAGGATCATCCTCTCAATCGACCCATGCTACGGGCGATGTAAGAGCCATGTTTGAAGCCTTAACCTTATCCGTTAATAGAATTCAGTCCGACCAGCAGCTTGCTTTGCACCCCATCTATGACCACTTTGCTCGGCAAGGTGTGATTAGACCTGAGGGCCCCCACCCGTCTTTTTATGCTTGGCCCGAAAGGGGGTATGGTACTACTTATGATGCAGGTGTGCAGCCGACTGGACCGGATTACTGTGGAACCGACTATGGCGTTGAGAGTTTTGGAGGGTATAGAGGTGATTTTAGAGATCACCAAGTAGAAGAGTACCAGTCCTTAGGAGCCAGCAACCCAACCGGGATCATTACTTCTCGTGGAAGTTATTATTCTGCAGATGATACCTACTATATAGATGCTTCTGGATCCGCATCCGAGCCACCTCCTTCTGAAAGGAGAGGTCGTAGCTGGTGGCCTTTGTGATGAGATGACAATGAGCTCCCCCTGTTTATACTAGCTTGGGGGAGGCTAGACATTTTGTAAGAATTTTCTTTCTTTCCTTTATTTTTCGCATTTTTCGTTTTATTTTAGCCCCCTTTTCCCATTAGAATTTCATCCTGTTTCTCTGTTCTATGTGCTACCAGCCGTTTCTCGGTTTGCTTCTGTTATGATTGCATGCACATTGAGGACAATGTGAGGTTTTAGCTTGGGGGAGGATTTGCATTTAGGACTTAATGCATTTAGGATTGCATTTAGATTTTTACTTTTTAGTTTATCTTCTTTTAATCGAAAAAATCAAAAACACAAAAAGAAAAGATCATTTCCATCTTACATTTCTCAATTTATAGTTTTTATAAGCTGATGTTTCACATGTTATGAGGAATTGTGCATTCATGAGGATGTCTTGTACGCAGTAGGTAGAAAATTGCATTTAGACTTAATTAAGCTTGATCTTGACTTTGGCAAGCTACTCATATTGTAAGGTAGAGCCTCCAGTGGTCGGTACATCTGAACCCGATCCCGATCCCAGTTTAGGAGTGAGTAGTTTCTCCTTATAGTCTGTGTTACATCAAAACGCATAAGTATGGTTTTTATTCCATTTTCTATAAGTATTACTGTCATGATCCACATTTTGAAGCCATTTGTTCTTGTTCACATTTCGCAAAAACACCTTTCTTCCTAGCTACATTATAATATTGCCTACCCTTGTTGAGCTAGTAACCGACTTTATGTGTAGGGGTGTTCTGTGCTTTTGCGATGTTCTGATAATGCCACCATTTGGTGTGAAATTGCCGTCTCGGGATTGCTGATTCCCGTAGAAAAAAAAAAGAAAAAAAAAAGAGCTTTGGAAAAAATGATGCGAAATGAAAAATGAAAAAGAAAAATTGAAAGCTCAAAAAAAGAAAAAAAAAAGAAGAGCAAAACGCTTCCATGAAAAAAAAAAAGAAAAATTATGGGAAGTCGTAACTTGATTTTTCATGTTTAATAAGCCAATATGCTGCTTTTGGCTTGGACTATTGTTGATGGTATGATTTGGATTGAGTATCCACTACACATTTGGTTATTACTAGCTTGACTTTAAGCTCCACATGACCAAAATCGTTTGTCCACTTTCTTACCCGAAGTTCCCAAGCCTCTTCTTTACTTTTCTAATGCTTCTTACATTATATTTCGATCATGATTAGTCTTACTTAATGATTTTGGATTGTCTACCATACTAGACTGCGGACACATTCTTATAAGTTGTAGATAAGAGAGTGTCACTTCAAATTTGAACTAATATTTCCTATTTTACAAAAATTTGAGTCAAGAGTGTACCGTGAGAGTCCATTGTCAAAAAGATCATGCAAGAGCTAAAAAGGTCCAAAGAATATCTTCTATGTTGCGCCGTTATGTAAATCTCAACCATGATTCGCATTTTCCTTCGCCCTTGTTGTTACGGGTTTGTGATTCATCTACTTGTAGGAGCTTACTTTTTGAGATTTGTATGATAGATTGATCATTGTTTGCTACCCTTGTCCTGGTTTTGATTGTTATGTTTGCTTGAGGACAAGCAAGGGTTTAGCTTGGGGGAGTTTGATAAGTGATATTTTGTACTAATTTATCCCCCGTTTTAGCTCGATTTCTATACGATTTATGCACTTTGTTAAGTGATTAACGAGCTAATATTGCTATTCTAGTTGTTTTGCGTGTTTTGACTCGTTTTATAGGAAATGAATAGGTTTTGCTATATTTTCTTACTTTATGGAGCAAAGGCACTAGAATACGATTTTTCAAGGAACCGATGATAGCCATTTCTTGATTTGATTACGATTCCGCTACATCCTTCCTTGAATGGATTTATCTTGGACTTTGGCTTTGAACTTCAAAATGAAACATCAACCCAAGTCAAAGGAAGACTAGCCCAAGCCCAATATTGTATTGCATTGACCAAGACCAAGGCATAGGATTCCGTGCCCAAGAGACGAAATTGGAAAAGGCGGAAGATTCCATCTTGCACACTTACCCGATCGGACTTCCTTATACCCGATCGGGTATGTCTGCAAATGGACGTTACTTAGCTATTCTTCTACCGAGCTTAAATGAGTGATTAAATGCTTTGTCTAGGGTATGAATTTGAACGAGAAATGCATCAGTTTGCAGCCCTATAAAAGCCAATGATCATCACAACAATTGGACATCAACTTACAAACTTTCATACACATTTCATAGTTTACTTCTTTCATACAAGTTTTAGAATATAGTTTATGCAATTTCTTAGTGTTTCTCTATTGTTTTTATAAGCTTTTGTTATTGGGTTGGATAATTGTTCTTTACTTTATTTCCTACATAATTTGCATTCCAATTTCGGTAATCCCCTATCCTTGATTTACTTATGCAATTTTAATCATCACGAATTATAATCTCATTAGTATTATTCTCATATTATTGTGGTTAGGAAATCAATGTAAAAGCAATCTAGTTGAAACTGAAATATTGTCTATTATGCCATCTTATATTTTACCTAATCATATAATCCTAAAATTCATCATTAGAATCATTATTAGTATAATCGCCTTAATCACTTTAGTATTTATATTTCATAGTTTAATTTCCTACATCTTTTTCTTAATAATTTACTTAATCACATAATCACATAAAATAGGTATAATATTGTAGAATTATCATTGTGTAAATAAAATAAATAGAATTGTAGTATTGAAATGATTCACTAGTTAAAATGAATTAAAAGAAGAGTCGATACCAATTGAACCATCTAGTTGTTTCTTCCTTTGGTTGTGTCAAATTCTATAACTCTGTTTAGTGGCCATAAACAATTGTTTGTATTAGTCAATTTCCCTCTTTGTAATGAGAGTTGGGATGGGAATTAGGACTGCCAATAGGGGTTTAGTGACCTAATCATGCTGAGAGGATGTTAGGACCCACTAAAAGGTCGGTACGAATCCGAGAGGAATATAACGCTACAAGGCTTAGACAATCGTAGTAATTCTAATGTTGGTATCAATGAAACTTTTAAATCGTTTTGCATGTATTTCTCTTTCACTATATCAATTTGATTAGATAGTTTATTTTACCGTTTTAGATATTTTATTTTATTGTTGTTTAGTTAGTTTACTTTATCGTCATTTTATTATTGTTCTTAGATAGTTTACCTTATTGTTATTAGCTAGTTTATTAGTCTAGTTAGATAGCCTTTCAATATTGTCATTTACATATCGCCTTTAGTTAGATTTTAATTATTGTCATTCGGATCAGAACACCTTCCCGACCGGATACGTGACAACCCGATCGGTTAAGTCGACTGTTTTGAGTTTTACATATTGTCATTTACATATTCGTCATTTACATACTTGTCATTTTATTCTATGTTAGTAGTTTAGACAACCACCTCAAATGACACGAACTTAAATGAAAATCATTCCATAGCAATTCATAGTTAACACGTACTCCCTGAGGATCGACACCCTACTTCCCTAATACATTCCTTATGTTGTTAGCCTAAGTGTGGGTAATTACTTTTGTATCGGGCTCGCGACAAGCACGGTAATATGGAAACTTCCAAGTTTTTGCAATGTCCATGAACTTGCCAAATTTCTTGTCTAACTTGGTCTTTGATTGTCTACTAGGAAAAGGAAGCCTTATCACTATAGGCTCCTCAACCTTCTTACTTTTTGTTTTCTTCACATTCTTCTCTTTGTTGACAATTTTTTCACTTGAAGAACTCTCCTCTTCCTTGTCATCCAATTCAATAACTTCATTTTCAACCAATACCTCATCTACCACTTTCTCTCCCTCGCCATTATCATCTTCATTTGGCATCTTTTGACCCTCATAATGCTTTCCACACCTCAATTGCATGGCATTGGCGGTTTCATTCTTGGGTGGGTTACCTTGTGGAGGCAATTGACCTTTCCTCCAAGAGGAACTCCCCGGTGCTATCTGAGTCACTTGTGTTTCAAGCATCTTGTTCTGGGCAAGGATGTTGTTGATAATTATATATTTGTCTTGATTGTCTTTTGGCAATTGGAGGACCGCTTTTTGAAGATCAAAGGATTGGTCCCCAACTTCTTGTTGCATGGGAGGTTGATTTTGTTGTGGTGGGTTATATTATTGTTGATTTTGATTGAACTGTTGTTGGTTGTAGGAAGGTTGGTTTTGGTTGTATTGTGGTCTTTGGAAGTTTTGTTGATTGTTTCTTAGGGGTGGGGCAACATATGATTGTTATGCTTGAGGGTTTTGGACATTTTGGCTCTTGTATGAGATATTTGGATGGTTATTTGTGTTCTCATTGTAAAAGTTGGAGTAAGGTTTTCCTTGTCTATAAGATTGGAAAGTATTCACTTGTTCAACGTATCCTCTACAATCTTGAGAATCATGGCCATATGTCCCACAACACTAACATACACCTTGAGGGAGACTTGGTGTCATCACCATGTCATTCACTTGTTGTATAGGTTGTTAGGAAGATGAGCTTTGAGATTGTTGGACAAGAGCCATGTGCTCATCCATCTTGAGATTCATGGCCTCCATGTAAGAGCTCAATTAGGCTCCAAGATCGGCACTTAGTTGAGTGACGGAATCGACCTCACGTGTTCCTCCTCTAGTAGCTTGTCGTGGCCTACTAAATTGAGAGTTATGGGTTGCCATCTCTTCTATTCTAGCCCAAGTTTAATCATCTTCAACCTTGATGAATTTCCCATTACAACCCATGTTCAAGATCCCTCTTTCAACTTCATACAACCCATTTAAAACTTGTTGCACCAAGAACCATTCACTTAACGCACGATAGGGGCATAATATTATTATCTCCTTGAATCATTCCCATGCCACATAGAAAGTTTCTTCGTCACGTTGCTTGAAACTGGTAATTTGAGCTCTTGGCATGTTGGTTTTCTCCGGTGGATAAAAGTTTTCGTAGAATGCTAGAGCCAACGTCTTCCATGAATCAATAACTTGAGAAACTTTGTTGAGACATTTCAACCATTGCTTTGCCGCTCCAATTAGAGAGAAAGGAAACAAGACCCATCGAATTTGGTCTTGAGTTACTCCCGTTTGGGAGATGGCATCACAATAATCACAAAAATTTTCCATATGAAGATGAGGATCCTCACTTGGCATACCTGCATATTGGTTTCTCTCAACTAGTTGGATAAAGGCGGTTTTGGTGATGAAATTGCCGGTCATGTTTTGTGTTACGGGTGTGATATTTGGAAGAGTGTCTTCCGTGGGAACGGAATGAGAGGAAAATTTAGGCATTCTTGGTTGTGTGATTGGTTGGTTGGCGATTGGTTTTGTTGTCTGGTTTCCAAAAGGGTTCACAAACTCCACGACCGGGACAATACCCTCTAATCTATCATGCCTAGTATGCTCAATCTCCACCACGTTCGTTAACCGATTTTCTTGTTCCCTCTTTTCACTACCCAAGGATAAAGACGCATCCATTGTAGGAATCAGGTTCGACGTAGAGCTGTTATCCACGACCTTGAATATTTTGCGAAGCCCCCTAAAGGTCCATTTGATCTCGGGATCGATAGGAGCTTGATCTAAGGGAGGAGCTCGCTTGGGAATAAAAGAAAACTACAAGAAAAACAACTAAGTTCCTCAAGACAAAACGATAACAACTAAAGTAAACAAGAAAAATCAAATTAAACATACAGCACTGTCCCCGGCAACAATTAAGACGAGTCTAAGGTAAGAAAATCGAGTATTTATTAATAAAGGGAAGGACGTAATTACAACGGAAACCGTTGAAAATAAAATATGCGTCAAAATATGTTTGTGGATTGAGGATAAAATAGAATCCTGGGTCGTGAGCAGTGGGTGTGACTCTGCCGCTTTTTATAAAAAAGCAAAGGCCTATTTATTTGATTCAATTCATGAATTAGCCTTGATATAGTTTTTCTTGCCTTTGGCTTTAAAAATCCATTTAACTTTTGAGATATAGCTGTCTTCTTGGCTGGAGGGCATGAGCTCCCCCGTGCAGGTGTAAACCCACGGCTATTGAATTCGAATCCACGAAGGGTGATGCTCGATAAGGCACTGGAAGGGTTTGCCGCTTTAACCTCAGCGGGAGAAGGCTTACAAACAAGCCCGGGAACTCTTTCCATTTATCAGCAGCGGCATTCTCCCTGAGTACCATCTTTTAACCAGTTTTTCGGAAATTCCGTGAAATAAGAAAGAAAAATGTTACTGGAATCTTATTTTCAACTCCCCGAAGCATTTCGTCGATTAATACGCCCTTCTTCGTTTCTGGGTGCCTAGGTCAGCTATCCAGCTAACCTTCAAAATGAAATACCAGTGTTGTATAGGTGAATCTAATTGTGAAAGACTCATTCACAGCCGACCGCTCTACCACTGAGCTACTGAGGAACAACGCCAGACTCGATCTCCTACTTCCTCAACGTTCTTGACAGCCCATCTTTTCTTTGTTTTGTCTCAGTAGAGGCTTTCGGTGGCGAAATCCTCGGACCACTCAGGGGGTTGGAAGGAGCTAGCAATCGTCGATATGCTCGTATTGGCGATGGGTTAGTAGGTTCATTTGGGTAGCATGAGTCAAAATAGAGGGTCGGGTTTAATAGTCGAAACGTCGCCCAGTATAGGAATAGTGAATTGAGGCTTTCGGTATTACAAGTCCTCTTCAAACCGTCTCTAACTAGCTATCGCATACACTAGATCCGATGTGCCAACTTAGTGGTTCTATGAATAACCAAGACTCTCGATCTTATGGCATTCGAAAACAAGAGAAATATTCATACAAGTTCACACAAGAATTTCATCAACCATGTTATAAGCAAAAGTTGGAGACAAGACAATTAATCAACAATTATACCCAACAATTTTCATGATAACTCATACTTGAACCCATAATCCCTCACATACCCTAGCAAAGTCACTACTAACACATATTCAAATAGTTTTCAACAATAATAAAGGATTGCATAAGAAAAATAAAAACATTGAGATTCTTTAATTGAGAATGAATAAACAAACAAAGATTAGAATGAAAACATAATGAAAAACATGATTAAGGGAAGAATATACCAACTTAATTGAAATGATGAATAAAGGTAAGAACTTTGATTCAATAACAAAGATTGAGTCATCAATCTTTAATTACAACTCAAGTTCAAGAACTAAAAACTAACTTGAAAGACTAATTAACCAAGTATTAAACTTAAACTAACGTAATTAAGAGAAGATTAATACTAATTTAGATGGAGTTTCATATCTAGGGTTTCATGCCCAAAACATTACAAAGCAAGGGTATATATAGGTTTACAAAAGAGAGGGGAGACGGGCTTTGGAAAGACAAGTGGGCTGGAGAAGTCGTAGGCGTGACAGGGGGTCACGGCCGTGATTAGGCGAGTCACAACCGTGACAAGGCAAGTCACGGCCATGACTGTTGTGGTAAAAGATGCTCCAAATTGTGAGTAGAGTCACGCTCGCGAGTTCAGTGTTCGTGACAGCCTTGTCACTCCCGTGACAGCCTTATCACGCCCGAACATGAATAGGATAACGATTGACCGGGACGGAGGGAGTATCTTTTAGCATTGTATGACTTTTTAATTATTTTTAATCTACTTATTACTCTTTTTTGTATATTTTGTATTTGTATTTATTCTTACATTAGTAAATGTCCTTGCATGTTTTTTTTTTATTATTGCAAATCCTACATAAATGGTCTAATCTATCTAGGATTGTTTAAAGCAATCTTGTATTTGTGTTGACTTGATTTAGAGGAGACATTTTTGTAAGTAGAAAAGTGTGTGTTTTTTCAATTTCATTCTTTTTATTGGAATTTATTTATGGTTTAATAGGTTTTTACTAATATAATAATGGTAGACATAGATGATTTAATATGTATTTGCTAGTATCTTGTGATTAATAGTAGTACGTAAGTAGTAAAAAGGGGAAAATAAGTCTTCTTGCTTTAAATGTTATGCTAAGATAAGATGATACCGAGTCTATCTTTAACAATTGAATCTTTGCATAGTAAAAATGTGTGTTTATTTACCTCTTTGAACAAAAATACATTTTTACTCTTGATAGGTCTCAATTCATACCAGTCTCTCCATGTTTGTGCTCCTACATGTTTTCCCCTTGTTTATAGTCATTGTTTTGAATATCTATAATTAGAAGTCTTAATTTGTCACTAGGAGTCTTATGCCTTGTTTTTTTATACTGAAACTTTCTGAACTGAACTGAACCTGAACTTAATGGACCTAAACTGAACTGAACTAATAATAATAGTACTAGTGGTGGTGGTGGTGGTGGTGGTGAAAATAAGGAGATGATTTTCTTCTTGATTACTACTTGTCATCTCACATACTAATTAACATAAGTTGTTAATTCATTTTCTCACACCAGAAACTTAAAAAATTTCACACAAACACAAGTTCTCATATTTCTAATATCTTGAGATTGTTACTAAGAGTAGTGACAGTGATATTAGACTTATTATTAAGGGCTACTATTGTATTACACTAGTATTATAATATTATATTGATTTGGGATAGTCTAGGTGCATCAACAAGGAGAGTTACTACTCTTGTAACTAGCAGATTCATCCACTTATCTTAAGCTGAAGAACAAGAACAAGAAGGAGTCTTGTTCTTGTGCCCTTACACGTCCAAAGCAACATTGTGAGGAACAATTTTCTTCTTATCTTGTTTTATTTATTTTGCATGCACTAGATCTTGAAAACTAATTAAATCGTTAATTAGTTAATCATAAAAAGTGTCTTATGAGTAGGTATATTAACTTAACAATTGGTATCAGAGCATAGGATGTTGCATGCAATCGGTTTTACAAAGTTTTTACGAGTTAAAGTAACAAAATAAAGCTAGAAAATTAGTGATTTATATGATAAAGTCACGAAATTTTTAAGCATGTTATACCTCCTGGTCCTATAATGAGTATAGGTCATTTTGATGATTTATGGAAGATTATTGCTTAATTTAATGATTTTTAGTAAAATAAACACATTTTAATGAGTACAATGAACTTTTATTTACTAAATATAGTTATAGTTCGAATATGGCCATGAAATTTTAGTATGATATCACATGAATATTTTATTTACTGTATGTAAAACATAAGATAAATATGATTTATTGTGCATGATTTATGATTTTTAATAGTTAAAAAGGCATAAATAGTGATTATTTTGGCATAAATAGCTAAAATGATTTTTTGGCATGATAAAATTTTCATATGTTACATAGATATTTTACATATCAGATGCATAAGTTCAAAATTAATTAGATTAATATTCGTGTGTTTTGAGTATTTTATTTGATAAAATAAATTAAGTGCAACTATATTTTTCTCTAAAATGATTCGAACATTTTTTACCAAACTTTTGACATGATGATGTTCCTGGAAATGTTCCATTATATTCTAAATTTAAATTTTTAAATTTATAAATTATTGTAATTAAATTTGGAATTATTACATAAAGTTATTTGAATAAGGGTAAAAAACGAGCAATAATGCAAAACCGAGTCGAGTTATTGTCAAATAATTAGTGGAGACTAACTTTTGAGTTCTAAAACAGTCAGGATAATTAACTTGGACTTAAATTTGATTTAAGTGTTGATTTGTGATTTTAATTGGTTGTTATCATGCATTTCCATAAAACCGGGTTATTTACTATATAAGTTTTATTAGGGCGATTTGGCTCATATATATTACATGAGTTTTACATATAAATATTATGCATTTTGAATGAATGAATGTCATTTTTGAATTTATGTAATTTTGAACTATGTAATTTGTCTTAGTATGGCCATAGTTTTAATCGATATTACCTGTAATATAAGGGAATATTGATTCGGTTGTAATTTTATGTGATCTCGTATCACTTTTATTGTAATATTTAATTTTGACAAATGTATAATAGAAAAGTTATGATTTTTATTATATATTTTGGTAATTATTTGTAATCCCGGAGTTTCCTAAAGACAGAGCCATTCAGAAAGGTGTTCCGAAAAAGACGGTGTCCTTGGGAGGCGTGCACATGAAGTTCTAGGGACAAAAGGAGTTGGTTTCCGAATTTGTAAATAGATTATTTTATTTCCTATTTCTTAGAAGACCATACTAGGAATTTATTTTATTGCTTGCGTTTTTATTTATATGTCACATGCATGCCAAATCGCCATATAAATCACTCATGCATTTTATCGAGTTAATCGATCGTGTCAATTATAATTATCGATAGATCACCAATTTTGTTCACTTAAAGAAGATAGATAATAAATTGACTTGACCTCTATATTTGTTAATTGAGATTTAGCCTTAACAAATAGTAGAACCCATGAATCCCAATTTCGTAAGGGAGTAGGTTCGGCTCACCGAGGTGCTAAACTTATTACGTTGGATAAGTGGGGCAATAATGTTGGAGCTAGTGTCCTCCACATTTAGTGTGATAACAGCTAAGGTTCACAGGGTATACTTTGTATTTTAATCAGTTGATTAACGTTTATCGATAACGGTTGGCTTGCTCGATAAGTTTGACGTTATTGTCATACAGATGCCGGTGATCAACTGATCCCTAAAAGTCACACCTAAAGGATGTGTTTGAGAGATGTGATTATTTGAGAAAATAATCATATTGATGCCTTATTAAATGACTAAAAGGTTAGTCGATATATTTGACTAAAAGGTTAGTCAATGTGACGATGATACGATTATTTAATAACGATTAAATAATGTCAGCTGGTAATTGAATATAAAATGTTATATTTAATCCATGTATATAATGTTGGTCTAAACTAAATGTAAACTGTTATATTTAAGTTGGCGGATATGTATTACACGATATTATTATAGTGTATTGGTCCAGCATTACTCGGTTTATGTGACGGTTCATTACTAGTAATAATTAGAATACATATTACATTATGTACATATTAAAATGAGATGCTAACTACCTTATAGAGGTTGAGTTAAATAAGGAAACTAGGTTTTTTTTCCCTTTCTTTTCTCTCTTTTACACGGCACAAGGAGGGAGTATTAAGAGGAGAAAAAAAAACCCGAATTGACGACACATCTCACGGCACACATAGAAAAGAGGAAGAAAAAAAATTCAGATTTTGAACTCTCTTATTCATCTCCATATTCATCATCAATATACACACAAAATTAGAAGTAATTTTTGGGTATTCGTTCTAGCACGACGAAGGCATTTCTTGAACCATCTTGGGTGCAACGATTAGGAGAATACCTACTTTGGTATTTGTTCTTAGGCCTTTTTCTAGGACTGAAGGTTATTTCTTAATCTCTTGTTTATATTATGCAATTTCATTTATGACTAGAAATTCATATAGTTATAATTTCATTATAATCCGAATTTTAAAGGGAAATGTACCGATATTTCCCACAAGTTGTATCAGAGCTTTTGGCTATGAAATTATTTTATGTGTTTTCATATTTGATGAAATATAAGATAAGAAATTTTTGTTTTGTTTTGTTTTGTTTTTTGTTTCGGCTGAAGAAGAACAAAAAAATGAGGGTTTTTTTTTTTGGTACTGTTCACGGTCAGGAAAAAAAATGGTACTGTTCACGGCATTGTTCAGCCGTGAAGAAATTTTTTTTTTTTTTGCCTTGTTTTTCCTTTTTGATTCATATATGTTGTTGTTTTAATATGTTAAGATAATAATATAATGAATTTGTTGATATTTTGATTTAATGAGGATTAAATTGAAATGTAAAAGGAATTTGTTTTGGATGTGTTAAAGAACATTCATTGTGCTAATTTTTCGATATGAATATACAAAACAATTATGATTAGTTGAGTTTTTTGATAATCGATTAATTATGATTTAGATATTCATTTTAAAAGGTTAATTTGAATCATCTAGTTTGTATCAATGTTTAATAATGATTAGATGTTGAATGTTTGTACCAATCTAGTTTTATTAGCATGATCAAATTAAAAAGATTAATTTGTGTTTGTTTTGTTTTTTTTTAAACCGAGAAAAATAAAAAAAGAAGTTTTTTTTTTGTACCTGCTACTGTTCACGGGTACTGTTCACCAGTGAATAGTGAAAAAAAAATTTAATTTTAATTTTTGTTTTGTTTATTGCATTATAAAGATAATGTATGTTGTTTTGTTGTTGTGAAAAAGTTCACAATGATAGATACTGTGACACCCTCAAATTTGCGGAAAGAAAAAAAAATATTTAAATAAATAAACAAAGGTGTCATAAATAAAAAGGTTCATAACAAAAGGAAAATAATATTATACATAAGAATTATACAAGACGGGAGACATATCTCCCGTATAAATACGGAAATAAAAGAGTGTATAATAATATACAATCTAAGAACCGAATATAGGTCCAAGGTAAATACTTCGCTCGCTAGCTCGTCAATGTACCCAATGTATGCATCACAAACCTGCCAACCGCATTAAATATAAACACGGAAGCCACAGTCAGTGGGGAGTAACTCCGAGTTCTCCCAGCCACGAAATGTCGAGTTTAATTAAACATGAATAACATAAAAGCAATGTATATGGAAAATACAAAACTTAACATATATGATATGCTTTTCATGTTATAAACAATTAACTAACATATAACCTAGCATATGAAAGCTATCATGTGAACCGATAATAAACTATAACTCGAGGTAGGGAAGCTGGTATGCTAGCTCAGAGGTTCCTCTCAGAAACATGGCCATGATACACTCAAACCCTAATCAACACGTAATCATGTGAATCAGTTAACAATCGGTAATCCAAACTCTATCAACCTTAGCCGGCTTGCATCTCACCTTCTAAGATCATAGAATCATACAAACATGAAAGACCAATACTTCTACAAACAGGCACAAGTTCTTAGTGACGTCAATGAAGACTTCTGTAACTCAAGTCTATACCACGAGGTAGGATATACTTAAATATTTAGGCTCAGCGGTCACGCTAATGACATGGCCAAAATACCAAGCACACATCTGGGCTCAGCGGTTACCTTTAAAACATGGCCCAGATCCAAAGCACATATCTTAGCTCAGAGGTTACCCTAATAACATGGCCAAGATACAACTCTACCCTAATCCTAGACTGCGCAGACCCAGAGAAGTGCGGAAAAACATCGCACCCAAGACTCATCACATGAGTACCCCTAAGGAGATCCACCAAAGGGTTGGCTAGTACTTAAGCTGGCTCCATTCCCCAAAGTGGAAACAATGGCAGCCATGCCCTGACTTGGATATAAACCCACCAAGCCGAGACACAAAAGCTATCAAGCGGCAAACTCCGTATGCTCGTTAAAGATAGTACGGCCTATCAATGTCATGGTCCAAGATACTCATTTAGAATTAGAATGGTCAAGACGCCATATACTCATAATTCTCTATGGGTACTTAGTCAACACGACACCAACCATATAATCAAACAATCACGGGAAAAACTTCCTATCATGTGACTAATTGCACATAAATCATATTCAAATATCATATCGCCTCATATCTACTAAGGCTCATTCATTCATTCATTAAATAAAACCTTACCTGAAGACAAATCCCCGACCCGAGTCCCGCGACGGGTCATCAGTCAAAACGGGGCTGACTAGATCGTAGTTTGACCAAACCCGTTTGGTCAAACCGGCTAGAAACAGAGTCTTAGCCATCGAGGCTTGAACATAAGAATATCACATTCATTTCATGTTATTTTATTAAAACTTCTAACACGTGAATTATTATAATCATACGAAAACCCGCTTGACTTACATGATATCAAATTAAACTAAAATCTCGTATTATAATTTCCAACATGTGAGAAATAATAATATAATGAAAAGCTTTTAATTAAATAATTTACTTATTAAAATTTCCCACTTGCTAAATATTACAAAACACGATAAAATAACAATACTTAAAAACCGTCACAAGTCCAAGGGGACCCACGGTTCATTTTGGACCGGTTTTGGTCATCTTTTCTAAAAACCGTTTCTTAATATTTCCCGCATGCTTAACATATTTAAAACCCGTCAAAACAACAACAAAACAATCAAACATCGACACAAAACCAACGGACCAAATCCGGACCAATCCAGACCGGCCTGGACCGGGCCTGAACCGGCCTGAACCGGCCTGGTTTGGGGCTGGTTTGGGCTGGTTTTTCCAGCCTTTATACTCGGTTCAATCAACCACAAACACCAAATAAATTCCAACATGTTTTAATTATCAAACAACCATTTTAACAACCATCCATACAAAAATCATGATTATGAACAAATCATAAAAATATGTCAAGAAAACTAAACATGTCATAAATTCATACAACATAATAAAAATGACTACTTATCATGTTACTACCAAAAATCCATAAATAACACTAACATGAACAAAAACAAAATATGAACCAAAAACCAAAGAAACCAAAGCTATGTAACATTAAATCGTCGAGTAACTCGGAATCGTTACCTTAGCTAGCAAAATCAATTAGCACCAAAATAAGAAGTATAAACTAAGAAACCCTTCTTCTAATCTTCCCCTAATATATACGAGTCACCAAACTCGTCTTCAAAATCTTCCCCTATAAGAAATGACAAGAAAAACATTATTAGAATTAAAACTTGATTTTCCATATTTAAAGTGTTGAAAACGATTTTGACGGAATTGAAAATAAACCGTACTTGAAGATGGAGAGCGAAGAGGAGATTCTAGAAATATAAATTAGGACGGATTTAATTAAGAAATGAAGGTTTTATGATGATTTTGCTCAAGAACGACGAAGAACGGATGAAGAACGACGAAGAACGCTCAAGAACGATTAAAGAAAGTGTTAATTAGATCTAAATTTGATTTATTGTAAAAAGAAAAGTTGTTAGTGAGTAATGTGGTGATTGAGCCGTGTGTTTATAGAGAAAATAATGAGTCGGGTTTTTGAAATTTGCTTTTTACGGAATGACCCGGGTTTTTATTATTTATATAGATAATTAATTGATATTAAGTTAATTAAATCAAATGACTAGATATATGTTATATTAAATGAAAAGAAATGAAATAAATATCAGGCCCTAATAGAGGCCAAAGGAGCCGTAGAAATGAGAGACCCGGGATCTGTTTTGTAAACGTTTGCGTAATTTTTCTTTGACGGATCCGATAAAATTAATATACTAAGAGATTTTATTAGATTAATCAAAATAATGAAAATATCCAAAGTGAGTGGAAAAGGTGACAATTGTGCTTGTGACTCATGCCAAAGTCGAGTTTCGGGTTTGTTTTCGGGATTTACGATGACTCGGGAATAGTTAAATGATGTTCGGGATTAAACCTTAAAAGTTATTATAAATTCCGAATAAATTCAAAATAATTTTATTAAATTATCATAAATTCTAATAAATGTAAATAAAAATAAATTAAAAATATTATTTTTTTAAATAAAATTTCGGTCTTCAAACTTACAAGGCGAGTCGGAAAAACTCAACGAAAGTCAAAGTTGACTTAAAAATCAAGAAAAGTCAAAGATGACTTAAAAGTCAAGAAAAGTCTATGACGACTTAAAAGTCAAGAAAAGTCAATGACGACTTTAAAAAGTCAAGAAAAGTCAAAGACGACTTAAAAGTCAAGAAAAGTCAAAGATGACTAAAAACGGGATTTTCATGAAATCTCTCAGAAATTCCAAATACGAACTCGGAATATCAAAATACGACTCGAAACAATAAATTCTATTTTAAAAATTTAAACAGGCTCAAAAGTATTCGTAAAATATTTTCACTAGAAAAATAGGGTACTTTTCGGGTTGTTACAGATACCCTATTATTTTAAAAAGGTTTAAAATAATGTTTAATTTAATTTATGTTATACCCGATAATATGAATTAAATTGGATTATGGTTGATTAAAATTGTTGTGTACAATTAAGGAATTGTCACATAATTTTGATCATTTTAATGGTGGTTTGGATAAATTAATCATCATAATTAATGAATTATGTCTTGAAGGTTTAATTTATTTTGTTGATGCACTTTATTTTGTTGAATGAATGAATGAATGGATGAATGGATGAATGGATGAATGGATTATTTTGGTATTTTTACAAGAGGTTGTAATTTGTATTGCTTAGTGTGGCCTTAGTAGATTGTGTTATCGTAATGATGGTAACATGATCTTTGATGTATTTTGAGATCTCGAATCTCCCCTTTGTAATCTTTAACTAGTTTTTTAACCCGTGCAATTGCACGGGGTGGTAAAGTTTTGCACTTTCACGTTGCAAAGCTGTGTTAATTAATAACTCGTTGTTAGATTCAAGAGGGTACTATTTTTTTCATATTAAATTTTATTCACATACCCTTTTATATCGAATTTTCTATATAATAATACAAATTATACTTTGCACACAAAAGTATGTTAGATATAAACTCTAAGTGGTATTATATTGCATGGTCATAAACATCATATAGTTCAAGATTACTACAAGTAGCAAACTTTTAAGGGCTAATTAAGGTAGCAAATATGTTAGGTCGTAGGCGTGCTCCTTGCAATCGGGTTTATTATCAACAATTACACTCCATTACCTCCAAATTTTGGGTGATATAACGCATTCTCATTTATTGCGAGCAAACAACAAAATGTAAACCCCATTACCAAACACAAAGACTAATAAGCAAAACCATAATTAAAGACCAAATAATAAACGTATCCATAGAGTTTTATTTGTACATCCATTAAAACTAAATTGAGTACATTAAATAGTTCTATATATATTACATATCCAAAAAATATGGCATATAACCTTTGAGATTAGCATAGTGTTGTCCTACAATCACATAGAACCTACAAAACAACTATTATCATTCAGCGACAACAACATTTTCCTTTAGTTGTAGCATTGTTAGAACCTGAAAAACAATTGTAACAACCTCACATTAGTTGCACGACTTTACAAAAATAAATAGAATCCTTATTTCACAAAGTCGTAAGGATGGATATTAGGATATAATCCTATATTTAAATGTCTAGAATGACAACCAACTAAAAAATGAAGAGGACAATACATAGGGTTAGTGCATACTTTCATCCTACTTAACTATGAAATCCATTTTAAGAGTAAAATGGCAAAACAGTATTCCGTAAATCATTTATAAACAATGAAAACTAATCTTATATTCCATACCAAAAACAATAATTTACAAAAACTTAAATATAACTTACAAAAAGATGGACCCCTCACTATTGTCCTCCATAGAAGATGCCTTCTATATGAGAATGTAAGTAGGAGTATAAGACAACATTTAGGTTATAAATAATTCAAGGGGGAAGGGGAAGGGGTTAGATACTTAAATGGCCAATTAAATTAGTGAAATAACTATGAAATTTAAATAGCAATAAAGAGGGTAGAGGAGAGGATGCCAAGTCTAAAACGTGAGACTGAATGCAATATGAGAATTTGGGCAAGAAATAAGGCGAGGCCTCCTTTGAGTATAATATGTATTAGTTATATTGCCACGTGGACTCGGCTGTCATGTCTTTTTATTATATTTATAGATTATAATTTTTAAATTAGAATGTAAATAGGTTTATATTTTGTAATTTTTAAAAATTGTATTTTTGAGAAGACCAAAGATGGAGATCGGATGGCTCACTCCCGCTACATGGACCAAGATGGAACATCAAGTCAAGCTTCTAGGGTCCATATGGATGGATTCCAAAGTGTAATTTTTGTTCTATTTTGATAGGATAAGCCACACTAAGACTTTGTACTTTGATTTTCATTTTTCCATTCTTATTGTTTTTCTTTTGCTTGATAGTTAGTGCATCATATTCCGCCTAAACCAAACCACCTACAACTTAATTGCATGAAAATTGACTCGTATAGATTGTATGTTAATTATCATGGACATCCAGATGTCACTCAAAATTCTAAAAGCTATCATCTTAAATTATTCATTCTCAAAATGCTAGATCATTCGTTCACTTAAATGAATAAAATTAAAGCTGATGGACCTTCTTCTAAAATCCAAAATTGAGATTAGTCTTTATAGGGAAAACTGCTATGACTCCCTTCTTTGTCGGTAGGCATATAGGACCTTACTCTCCATATGACCCCTTTTACGTTGGGTAAGTAGTATGTGTTGACCTATTTTACCTCAACATTATAGTCCGAGTAATACCTCGTGATTATGATGGACTAAAGATAGAATTTACAGAAATTTATCGACCAGGAATTCTAAAAGTAGAATTAGCCAAAAAGTTGGCTTATCAATTTACAGAAATTGAGTCTTGGGATCATTTATATAATACTTGAGGGAGGTCAATTGTATAAATGCAAGAGTCTTCGCATTAATCGGTTTTGCATTAGACTTAATTAAAACGATGAAAATGCTTATTATGTTTTATCTCCTTTCTCGCAGTGTAGCATTCATTTATATCGATAAAACTGTTATAACAAATGGTTGGACATGCTGATGCCCCTATGCCAAGTGCCACGCTCGCGCGTGAATCCTGGCTTAAGATGTTCATGGACAACATGAATCAGTACACGCGACTGAAGAATAACGGGTCCAACTTTGCGGACTGGGAGGCTTCATTACGGAATGCTGCCATAGCTGACGGTAAGCTCAAGTACTTGACTGAGCCACTACCGCCTAACCCAGGCCCCAATGCAGGAGCAAATGAATCACTTGCTTATAGTGATTTCGTAATGGAGGCGGGTGCGATAAAGAACGTACTCATCTTTTCAATGGAATCCAATTTGCAAAGACGATTCATTGCCCAAGGTGCAAACAAGATTTTCACCACGCTCACTAACGAGTTCTCAAAAGCACCGGAGATCGTTATGTATGAGCTTACCACTCGCTTCTTTGAAGCAAAACTCCTGAAGGGCCAACCGGTTAGCCCACACATTCTCGATATGATCGAGAATCTCGAAAAACTGGAGGTACTTTATTGCAAAATAAAAGAGAGCGTGGTCATTGACCGCATGCTTCATTCACTTCATGATGGTTTTGCCCAATTCAGGGCAAATTACTATATCAATGATTTGAAGAGAAATCCTCATCAGCTACACTCACTTCTCATACAGACTGAGAAGGATGTGAAATTGAGTGGGAGCCTGAAGCAGGACGTTCTCATGATTGCAAACAAGGGTAAGGGTAAGGGCAAGGCTCAGGCCGACCTAGCTGTAGGGAAGCCGAAGTTCAAGAAGCCAGTAAAGGGCAAGAGTGGGCCTGGTGAGACTAGCAGTAGCTCACAAGGCAAGACAAAGAGCAAAGAAAACATGGAGTGCCACCCTTGCCACAAGACTGGGCATTGGAGGCGGAACTGTCCCGTGTATGCTGAAGACGTAAAAGCAGGCCGCGTCACTCATGTTGGTATGTCTTCTTTTATTCATATGATTGAGATTAACCATGCAAGTTTCGGAACTTGGGTACTTGATACTGGTTGTGGTTCTCATCTGTGTAATCATTTGCAGGGCCTAAGAAACATCAAAACTCTCGAAAAGGGTGATGTGGACCTGCGAGTGGGGAATGGAGCAAGAGTAGCTGTCGTTTCAGTGGGAACATATGTAATCCAACTCCCGAGTGGATTTGAGTTATTTTTAAATAACTGTTACTATGTACCCAGTTTATCTAAAAACATTATTTCTGTTTCCGTACTCGATAAGGACGGTTTTTCATTTGTAATAAAGGATAATAGCTGTATTTTCTCTTTTAACGAAATGATTTATGGTAAAGCAGTTTCCATGAATGAGATTTATGTTTTAGATCAAACCACAGATATATTGCATGTGAGTAATAAAAAGGTAAAGGTTGGTGACAAAGATCAAACCTATCTATGGCATTGCCGTATGGGACACATAAATGAAAAACGCGTGAAGAAGCTCATTGACAATGGGACTATCTCCCCATTTGACTATGCATCATTTGGCACGTGTGAATCATGTCTCATAGGCAAAATGACTCGAATTTCCTTCAAAGGTGTTGGAATGCGCGCTGCTGACCTATTAGGGATCATACATACTGATGTGTGTGGACCTATGTCAATCAACGCTAGAGATGGCTATAGATATTTTATCACTTTCACGGACGATTTGAGTAGATATGGATATGTCTACTTAATGAAGCACAAAAGTGAGTCCTTTGATAAGTTCAAGGAATACCAGAATAAGGTTGAAAACTAGCTGGGTAGAAAGATTAAAGCACTACGTTCAGATTGTGGTGGCGAATATCTTTCGAATGAGTTTGATCAACACCTTAAAAACTGTGGTGTAGTACTACAGTTAACTCCACCTAGAACACCTCAATTAAATGGTGTGTCCGAACGGAGAAATCGAACATTACTTGATATGGTTCGATCCATGATGAGTCACACGGTAGTGCCTGATTCATTGTGGGGCTATGCTCTTTTGTCAGCTGCTCTTATACTTAACCGAAGTTCGTCTAAAGCTGTTGACAAGACTCCATTTGAAATGTGGAAGGGAACAGTCCCTAACTTGTCCTTCATCCGGGTTTGGGGCTGCGAGGCTTATGTCAAGTGGAGACACAAGGATAAGCTCGGCCCGCGATCGGTCAAGGCATACTTTATTGGTTATCCAAAAGGAATGTTTGGTTATTACTTTTATTCGCCTACCGAACAACGTGTTTTTGTTGCGGCTAGTGCGAAGTTTCTAGAGAAAGAATTTCTCGAGAACAAGACGAGTGATAGAACCTTCGATCTGTCGGAGATTCAAGAACCAACAACCGAGCAACCGATGGAGGAAGATGTTCCTTCATCTTCTGCTGCGGTTAATATTCCTGAGGAACCTAGAAGGTCAGGTAGAGTCTCCATACCTCCAGACAGATACATTGGTATGGTCGAGGAGAATGATAGAGATGATGTTTTGCTCCTAGAGAGTAACGAACCCGCTACCTATAAAGGAGCCATGACCTGTTCCGACTCAAAGCTATGGCTTGAAGCCATGCAATCTGAGATGGACTCTATGTATGAGAATGACTTGTGGGATCTGTTGATTTACCTGATAAGGTTCGGCCTCTTCAGTGCAAATGGCTTTACAAGATAAAGCATTCCGTAGGGGACAACCAGACACCTATAAGGCACGACTAGTGACAAAAGGTTTCTCTCAAGTGCAAGGATTGCACTATGATGACATTTTTGCACCCGTAGTCATGCTGCGTTCCATTCGGATAATCTTAGCGATTGCCGCTTTTCATGACAATGAAATTTGGCAGATGGACGTGAAAACCGCCTTCTTAAACGGTTATTTGGAGGAGGAGTTGTACATGGTACAACCCGAAGGTTTCATTGACCCTCAGAATCCTAAGAAAGTGTGCAAGCTTAAGCGTTCCATTTATGGACTTAAGCAAGCTTCTCGGAGTTGGAATCATCGTTTCGACCAAGTCATAAAAGCAAATGGTTTCACTCGATAGGTTGAGGAACCATGCTTATATGTAAAGTCGTGTGGAAGTAAAATCGTTTTCTTGATATTGTATGTCGATGACATACTCTTGATAGGGAATGATATTCCTCTCTTATCTTCGGTTAAGGTATGGTTAAAGAACCATTTCCAGATGAAAGATCTGGGCGAGGCACAGCGCATATTGGGAATCCGTATCTACAGAGATAGATCACGACGGATGTTATCACTCAGTCAGGAGTCTTATATAGATAAGATTCTTGAAAGGTTCAGCATGACCAACTCCAAGAAGGGGTATCTTCCAATGACGTCTGGGATGCATTTGAGTAAAGCTCAGGCACCCAAGACATCTGAAGAGGTCGAGCGCATGAGTCGAATTCCTTATGCATCAGCTATAGGATCGATCATGTATGCCATGATATGCACACGTCCAGACGTGGCATATGCTTTGAGTATGACCAGTCGGTACCAAGGCAATCCAGGTGAAACACACTGGATGGCTGTTAAAAATATCCTTAAGTACCTACGGAGGACTAAGGATTGGGTATTGACTTATGGAGGAGAGACTAAGCTTTGCGCAACCGGTTACGCAGATGCTAGCTTCCAAACGGATCGGGATGACTCGAAGTCTCAGTCTGGATTCGTATTTACTCTTAATGGCGCTGCAGTCAGCTGGAAAAGCTCCAAGCAGAGTGTTATAGCAGATTCTACGACTGAGTCCGAGTTCTATGCCGCCTCAGAGGCTGCAAAGGAAGCTATATGGATGCGTCAATTCTTACAAGGACTTGCCATAGTTCCTAGTTCGAATGACCCAATCACCATCTATTGTGATAATAGAGGTGTCATCTTCCAGGCTAAGGAGCCTAAATCTAGCAACAAATCTAGACATGTACTTCAGAAGGCTCACATGATCAGAGATTACGTGGAGCAAAAGGAGATAGTGATAGACAAGATTGCTACGGATGATAACATAGCAGATCCTCTCACTAAACCGTTAAGACATGATAAGCATGTAGGGCGCGTTACTTCCATGGGAATCAAACGTGTTCCTGAGTTGTATTAGCTGTTTGTATGAATTAGATACATCTTTTCATATACTAATAATAACTTCATCGTATTGTTTTCATATTTTGTTTTTCATGTGGATTGTATGGACAACATTGAACACCACAAAGTGAACTGAATAACATTATATGTGTTTTGTGTTGGAGTAGGTGTCCTCTACAAATAGTGCGCCACATAATAAATCTTATTAAGGAATATAATTGATATATTTATTGACTATATATATGATTAGTTAGTTGATTAACGTAAATCAATAACGGTTGGCTGACTAGAGTTTGACGTTATTGTCGTATGACGGCGGTAATCAACTAATCCCTTTCGGTCACACCTAAAGGATGAAATCCAAATAGTAACTAATTATTTGTATATGATACAGTTAATTAGTACATTACATATATTTGATATGTACGAGAGTTAATTGTTAGAAATTGAGTTAAGAACTCAAATTCGATTAAGTTTATTTTTCAATTATGCGATAATTGACTAATAAATTTACATCTTATTTTAATACGATTAAATAAGATTTAACTTAGTAATTAATCGTTAAATTACTAAATAAGATTTAACACATTATATATTGATATAATGGTAAAATATTACTTAAAATGTTAAGTACATATTATTCATTTATTTGTATCATATAATTGTTATATGATCAAATTAACACTTAATTATACAAGATAATTAAGCATATGATTAATAAGTATTTGTGGGACAAATATCAAAAATCAAAATGGATCAAATTAGGCCTCACATGGCCGGTTGGGATAGAGTTGGTAAGGTGATGATGGTTGCTTTTGTTCATGCTCACAAGTCACTTATGATTATGACATGAATAGTAACCTAAAATCATTTCATTCAACACTACACTCTACCACTTTGCATGTGATTAAAATAAGCAAAATAAGAGCCAATTTTGGCTCACCATGACCGGCCATATTGCCTATAAAAGGGCAATATGGTTGATCATTTTATTTGTTCAATTCATGCTTGTTTTTCTTTCTTCTCTCAAAACTCATCTTCTCTCTAAAAACTCTCAAATACTAATATTTACTAAGTATTACTAGTGTAGTAATATAGTCTAATATTAGTAGTATAATATCTATCTTATTATCTAGTTAATAATAAGAGTAGATTATTTGGGTTCATCTTGGTGCAACTTAGAGGAGATCTTCTAGTTTGGAGATTACTTGTGTTCATCCATAATTATAGCTCAAGAACAACAAGAAGGAGTTCTTGTTGTGCTCATATATTTTCCATATCAATGTGAAGAAATTTCTTCTCTTATATAAATGTCTTTATATTTGCATGCATGTTACATAGATCATTAAATACTAAATTAACAAGTAATTTAGTAAGGTCTATGGACTTTCATGTGGTATCAGAGCTAGCTTGTAGCATGCATGTTCATTTTGGACATTTTTATTAAAGTTATAAGATAACTAATAAATCAAAGATTTTGAGTTAAAATACGATTCTGACGAAATTTTTTGGTGCATGTATACCTACTCACCTCAAAATGTTTGTGGTCAAATTTCGTGATTTTAAGGATTAAATTGCTATTTATTTTGATTTTTGGCGTTTAAACCGAGTTAACATGCACTTTATGAGTTAAAAGTTAACTAAAAATAGTTGCATGTTGATTGTGGCCATGAAATTTTAATATGATCTCACATGCATGTCTTAAATATTGTATGTAAAAGTTCGTGACTTTTAATTAAGTATTGCATGTTTATTGATTTTTGGTACATTTTACATTCTGATGTTGATCATGTTGGTGAAATTTCATAATTTGTTTCACTGTTTTACTATATCTAATGATTTTTATTTGATAAAACCATTAAATACGAAGCTATTTGTTCATAAAATTAATTTAAATTTTTTTGAGCAAATGTTTTTTATTTTTATAGTTCCTGGAAATGTTCCAGAATGTACAAAAATTTTTGGTTTCAATTATTTATGATGTTTATATTTTATATTGGTTTTATTTCATAATTGTTATGATTAAATCGTAATATTTACCAAATGAAATGAAATCAATCTAATTAATGACCAACAAAATTAGTAGGGACTAATTTTGAGTTCTAAAATAGTTTAGTTAATTAGTTTGAATTTAAATGAGATTTAAATGTTGATATTGATTTTTAATTGTTAAAAATCAATAAATCCCGAAAAATCGAGCTATAATGAGCATGAATGTGTTTAGGGCGATTTTGGCATGAATTTTTGCAGCAATTTATTTTATTTATGGTTGAATGAATGAATGTCATTTATTTAATAATTTATGCAAATTTTGTACCTAGTATGGCATAGTTATTTTTTAATCGTTATTACCCGTAATGTAAGGGAATAACGGTTTGGTTGTAATTTTATTGTCTCGCATCGCCGGTTTGTATAATTTAATAATTTTATTTCATAGAATAAATGTATAATAGGAATTTGTATATTTGTATATTTGTAATTATTTTTATGAAGACCGGTGACTCCCTCAAGACGGTGCCATTTTGGAAGGTGTTCCAAGTGAAGAGGCAAGGGACCAAGGAGTTGGTTTCCGAATTTGTAATTATCTAGTTAATTTGATTAGCTAGTTAATTTTGATTAGCTAGGTGGCCATACTAGGATTTTTATGTTGCTTGATTGCTTGCTTTATTTCCGCTCATGCCAAAATCGTCACACATGCATTTTATTTTCCGTTATTGTCAATTCAACGTTATTCACAATTCACCGACTTAGTTCACTTATAGGGAATTAATAACTAAATTGACAAGATCTCTCACATATTTTAAAAAAAATTGAGATTAGGCTTACCAATTAGTAACACCTATGAATCTCGTGTTCATTAGGGCTACCACGCTCGTGGGTCCCTTTTTACCTCGGGTAAGTAGGGTGATACGATCACAAGCTAAAATTGGATTGGACTCAACGAGATAAGCGTTATCTTGGGACTAGGAGATGAATTTAGTTGAAATCCGTCAACCAAGAGTTCTAAGGGTAGAATTAGTCAAGTAATGACTTACCATTTCTAGATAAAAGTAGCATGCGATGACTATTTTTATTTAAAAATGGGTCTTGGAATCATGTATATAATTTAGTGAGAGGTCATTATATGAATGCTAAACTTGTTAAAATGTTTTTCAAGTAAATTAACAATAAATGTTTATATATTTCTTTTTGTTGTAGTTACCATATTCGCATAATGTCGACATCATCAAACGTTGCAACCTTGGGTAGAGACTCATGGTTGAGGTCCGTCATGGACAAGTGTGTCCTTAAGGATGACGGAAGTAACTTCGTTGAATGGGAGGCAACGATCAAGAGCGCCGCGTTATCCGATAACGTGCTTCGCTACTTGGTTGAAGAGCCCCCCACCGAAAACCCGCCCCTAGATCGTCCGCGGTGTTCGGGCGAATCTGACCCTTTATTTGAAGGTTGCTAATGACGTCAAGAATGTCTTGATTTGGTCAATCTCACCCAAACTCAAACTCAAATTGATTTCTCTCAATGCATATGCGATATTCACGAGGATCACTTCGATGTTTTCGCAAGCCCCTCAAATTCTCCAATATGAGGCGATTACGAAATTCTTTGACACTAAGCTTCAAAGGGGCCAAAAAGTTGGCCCACACGTGCTCAAAATGGTTGAGCACGCGGACACCTTAGAGCGTCTAGGGTGCAAAATTCCGAAGAATTTGGTGGGGGGTAAGATCCTTCATTCACTCTCACCTAAGTTCACCCAATTTAGGGTGAACTATAAAATGAATG